>BRDA01004090.1:98159-134172 GCA_036984385.1 Crenuchus spilurus | reverse complement strand
CTCAGCACTCGACGGTCTAAGGAGAAGATGATAGGTCATATGTCAGAATCCAGACCTGGTGGGCCACAGCAGAGTTCAGCAATCTACCTCATTAACCACGCCTGATTCAACTCATCAGTCAATTAGCAAGACCTGTGTTGAATTCAGGGTGTTAGACTGAGTTCAAAATAGCACACTGTGTACTGTACTCCACATACAATATTGTAGAGTGTCCTCAAGTATATACAGTGTAGTATCCAGTATTCAGTATATGTCAATTAACATCATGCACCATACTACAGGATCACATTTCATCCATTCATTATATGATGCAGTATATCAGACATAGCTCTGGTTATGTAATGATATATTTATCCTGAGTAGTGCATTGAGTAACTTTGGAATACTGGGGAAATTCATGTTGCACATTTCTTCCTATTATTGTGCACAGTTAGTATGTCTGCAGAATGTAGTAGGCTATTTCAAACACAGTCATAGAAGAGATAAAATGCTAAATCTCTACAGAGCTGTGGCCCACCAGGATCTGAGTTTGACACCCCTTGGATTAGGTCTCTGTGAGATACAAACCAGAAATAAAACACTGTTAAGAAACACATTCTCTTCAGTTGTTCTGTTGATGTCATCCTGAAAACAAAGCTTTTTAAAGATAATTTAACCTTGAATGTTTTAGGAAGGGAGAACTACAGTGCTGCTTGAAAGTTTGTGAACCCTTTAGAATTTTCTGTGTTTCTGCATAAATGTGACCTAAAACATCATCAGATGTTCACACAAGTCCTAAAAGTAGATAAAGAGAACCCAGTTAAAAAACTGAGACACAAATATTAGACTTGATCATTTATTTATTGAGGAAAATGATCCAATGTGACATATTTGTGAGAGGTAAAAGTGTGTGAACCTTTGCTTTCAGTATCTGATGTGACCCCCCCTTTACATCAATAACTGTAACTAAACTTTTCCGGTAACTGTTCTTTAAACGTTCTTTGGTAGAACGACTTGTGTGTTTAGGGTCGTTGTTTTGCTGCATGACCCACCTTCTCTTGAGATTCACTTTATGGACAGATGTCCTGACATTTTCCTTCAGAATTCTCTGATATAATTCAGAATTCATATAAGCTAGCCTAGATTCAGCAAAACAGGCCCAAACCCTGATACTACCACCTCCATGTTTCACAAATGGGATAAGGATCTTGTGCTGGAATGCAGTGTTTTCCTTTTTCCAAACATAACATTTTTCATTTAAACCAAAAAGTTATATTTTGGTCTCATCCATCCACAAAACATTCTTCCAATAGTTTTTTGGCTTGTCTACATGATGTTAAACAAACTGCGGATGAGCAACAATGTTCTTTTGGAGAGCAGTGACTTTCTCCTTACAACCCTGCCATGCACACCATTGTTGTTCAGTGTTCTCCTGATGGCGGACTCATGAACATTAACATTAGCCATGTGAGAGAGGCCTTCAGTTGTTAATAAGTTACCCTGGGGTCCTTTGTGACCTCACTGACTATTATACGCCTTGCTCTTGGGGTGATCTTTGTCTAGAAGAGGGTAACAATGGTCCTGAATTTTCTCCATTTGTTCACAATTTGTCTGACTGTGGATTGGTTGAGTCCAAACTCTTTAGAGATGGTTTTGTGACCTTTTCCAGCCTGATGAGCATCAACAACTCTTTTTCTGAGCTCCTTCGAAATCTCCTTTGTTCATGCCATGATATACCTTCACAAACAGGTTGTGAAGTGCAGACTTTGATAGATCCCTGTTCTTTAAATAAAACAGGTGCCCACTCACACCTGATTGTCATTCCATTGACTGAAAACACCTGACTCTAATTTCACCTTTAAATCCTAGAGGTTCACATACTTTTGCCTCTCACAAATATCACATAATGGATCCTTTCCTCAGTAAATAAATGACCAAGTATAATATTTGTGTCTCATTTGTTTAACTGGGTTCTCTTTATCTACTTTTAGGACTTGTGTGAAAATCTGATGATGTTTTAGGTCATATTTGTGCAGAAATATAGAAAATTCTAAAGGGTTCACAAACTTTCAAGCACCACTATATTTAGAACTTAACCTAATTTTTTATGTTAAAGGAAAATCTCAGCATTTTTCCACCCAATGTCTATTTGCTGCATCAGTATCACAATGTTGATTACAACAAACAACAATTTTGAGTCATGTTGACATTAAATTGAAATGCTAGTGAGCTATTGCTGAATTACATAAACAGATGTTTGACTTGAAACAGCTGAAGAGCTCATTTGCAAAAATCTTTTTCAGTTTCTGACAAAATGTGAAATTGTGTTTCTCTTTATATTTGGTGCAAATTTCATTATGACTGGACCAATAGAAATTGTCCAAAATGACTTGGAAACCATCTGGTTTCAATGACTTCCATTAAAATCAGATTAGGTTTTTTTCCCTCTCATTTTGGAGGATGTTGGTTTTTGCAAATAAACTTTTTAGCTGCACTCTATCAGGTCTAATGAGACGAACATGATATATAATACACAGACATAACATATAATATGAGACAGATGTCTGACAGAAAATGTACTTAAAACATTTATTAATTAATTAAGTTAATTAAGAGTTAATTTGCAAAAACCATTATCTGTAAGGGACAGCCCCCACGGAGCAGTAATTAGACCTGAATGGAACCACCCTCACGGAGCAGCGATTGGTCACTAGGGTGGGCCCTTTTGTTTCCATCTTCACTGGGTTACCTCCTTCTCTGTCTCAGCGATTGATCACTGGGGTGAGCTTCTGTACCCTTATTGCTTAAACCCTTATTGCTTAAACATTCTAATGTTTACTGGCTTTCTTGAAGGCTTTGGTACTGCAGTTTAGTGCAGAGCCATTTCAGCCAATTCAGCCATTTTAGTTTGCCCTAAGCCCCCTCAAGTGACACTAGGGCTCTGTAGAGGCTCCCCTGGGGTGGCAATGTACCTTCGGGAAAAGGTAGAGCCTCTGCCTTAGCGCCCTTAAGGTAAGTTTTGTTTTATTTTCAGGGCTTATTTTTCCCTTCACTCCCTTCGAGTGCAGTGAAAGCATGTGTGCACCATGCCTTCCCACCTCCGCTACACTACGCATGTGTACACCACACTTTCCCACCTCCATTGCACTCATCCCCCCGGCCGCTGCTTTATTGTTTTTTTGGGGTTGTTTTTTTTATCATTTTTAGTTGCCGCTCCCCTCTCTGTACTTGAATCCAACCCAGAAGTGATATATCCGGGGTCTTTTCTTCAGATGGAGCCGCATTCCAAAGGACGCTTTATGCTGCCCTCTAGTTCATGTCAATCACATGACAATATCTCAATTTTAACCATTTTTCCATTTCTGACCATTTAAAATGCCTGTTTTCTTTAGATTGTGACCAAAAAAACAGCCCAAAAATACTTTAATTAATTCTCTCCTTTAAAGTTACCATTTGGATTGGCTAATTCTATTCCCATGATATTTTATCCAATAATAAAGGCTCATTACAAACTTTAATTATGTTTCAAGTCATCTTGGGAAACATTTAGAGACAATGTTATTGTGAAATAGTTGTGTGTAGTAATCAACCATGCTACCAATGCAGCATACAGAGACTAGATTGAAATATGCATAATTATTCATTGAAATAAAAGAGGCAAAAGACAAACTTCTTCCACAGTTAGGATTATTAGGATTTCACTAATAACGTAATTCAAGAGAAGTGACCAATCAGGGCAGTTTATGGGAGGATTGTTTGTTTGATTGACAAACATTTGAGTATTCTACAAAGCAAGTCCACAATAGGAAAAGAGGTTGGGGACATTCATATTGGACTCTAAATGGGTTTGTATTCACAGTGCCACATCAGTAAATTAGAATACCATGAAAAACATCATTTGTGTTCATAATTTAATTCAAAAAGGTAAACTGTCATATATTTTATATTCATTACATATTTATTAGAATATATTTGGAGTTTGAGTAAATGATTATTTATACAGTATCACCATTAAAACAAAAAAGGCTTGAAATGTCACTTTTTTTGTAATCAATATAAAATATATGACTGTTTACCTTTTTAATTAAACTATGAACACAAACCTTTTTTATGATAATCCAATGTTGATGCACTAGTGAATAATCACTAGGCAAAATGATCCAAATCACAAGGATGCCTTGCTTTGTGAAATACCTCATACTCACATATATACTCAATAAATACTCACTGCTGTTTAAATAATGTTTGGGTAAATAATCTCTGCATCTCACCACAATATCCCAACATAACCAATGTAAATGTATTTGAACAGCCTATATAATAGAAAATCTTTTTAAATACTTAAATTTAAAAAATTAATTTAATTTTTTAAAAATACTTCATGTAGAATGAAAACACTGTTAAAGTTTAAAAACACAATAGTCACTCTCACATCCCTATATGAGACAAAAAAGGCATAAAGTTCCAGCCACCCTATCTCTGTTCATACTCTAACAACACTTTCTTACATGGCAGATGTTAATATAATTGATGGACATGTTATTGTAACTGTCAATATACATGTCCAAATGGATATAATAGGGCAGGGGTGTCCAAACTACGGATGTCCATTTTTAACTGGCCCGCAAGAAATTTTATAAATAGAATGGAATATGGCCCGCACTTCAACTTTTGATTGAGTGTATTGCACTTCTTAGTTTTAACACCGGGAGGAGCTACTGTTGATCAAGGCAGTTGCCCACCAAAAAGGACAATCACAGAAGAAATTTACCCCAAGTTTACTAAACATGGCAGAACCAAAGAAGCGAAAGGTAGAAAGTGAGTGCAGAAACTTTCAGACAATATATCTCATCTGATGCAGATTTGCTCCTTGATCAAGTGACATTTATCTGGATTTTTAGCACGAGTGGCGTCGGATCAGCACCATAGCTGGATGTCCCGATTTACATATCCAGCTCAGCTGATACCAGAATAAATGACTAAAATGATATGCGCTCCTGTTATTAAGTCCAGTTCAGTCTGTTAATGTTGAAAACCGTTTCAAACGAACGTTAATAGGTGTGTTGCTAACCATAATAACTTAAATAACAAGCTTGAAATGTACCCGTCCCATAAACCCCTTTATTGTTTTTTCTCTGTGCTGTAAATATTCTGTCTAAGAAGAAATCTGAGGCTGCTGTTCTGAGAATGAGCTACCAAAGCTTTTTCTGAATAAATCAATAAAGATCCATTAATGGAAGCTGTGATGAGGACAGTTTTATCTTTAATTATATTTAACAATATAACATATTTGACCACTTTTAATTGATTTTGTAACTTTAATACACTAAAGTTAAGGCTATATACCTCATGTCTAGTAAGTGGCCCAGCCCCTCCTATATTTTTATATATGTGGCCCTCAGTGAAAAAAGTTTGGACACCCCTGTAATAGGGTACTGGGTGAAGGGTGGGGTGTTCTGTGAATGTCACACAGTTCACACCTCTGCTGCATTGTTCATGATATTATTCAAACAGTATGTCATGCTCATGAGTTCAGCAAGGACTGTTGTTATTTCAGCTGATTGGGGACTTTAAATAAACTGCAGCAGTATTTTACTGAATATGAATCCATCTGGAATTCCATTTTTAAGTTGTGGGAGTAAATACTCTAAAGTTGCAGTTCTTTTACTGTCATACTGTATATATTAATACAGTACAGTACAGTACAGTATGTATTAATTTACTGTTAAATTACAATAGAGGCACTCAAACAGCTGGTTCATGCTGGGCATACAGCAAAATGATCATATTCTACTGTTAAATAACAATAAATAATAAATACTGTTAAATAACAGTAGATGCACTGTAAAATGAGAGCAGATGCCAGTATTTTACTGATAATTTACAATGAAATTTGTTACAGTGCTGGTTTAGTGTCTTGACCCACAACAAAATGATCTGAGGGTGGAATGGGCCTTGCGACTGCCTTCCATCACAGTCCACGCCACAACATCTCGCTCATCTTATCCAAGCCAAGTGTGGTTATTCCCATTATTACGTAGGTGGTCATAATATTTCTGATACATACATAAACAACATAAGGCCGTTCTCATTGGAATGAGATGCTTGCTGATATACTCATAAATGTTACTGCTATCAGTACATCACACCACTTATAATAATATGGACCCATTACAGATATTACAGGGATTCATGTGTTCACCAACAGCCTGTAGAAGCATTACAGCACTAATCCAGTGATCCAAATGTACCTGACCCTCACTAATGTTTTTAAGGCCGAATACAATCAAATCCTCACAGCAATGTTCCAACACCTAGATTAATATCTTCTCCAACATATTAACTTCATACATACAACGATCAGCCAACACATTAATACCATTCACTGATAACACTGATCTCATAACAATGCTGTGAAGGTGTGAGATACCATAGATGGTTAGAGAACAACTGGTTCTCATAGTGTTGGATAGTAGAGTGCTGACTTGAGCCACAGAGGTCAAATAGCTATGGCCAGATGACTGGGTCAGAGCATCTCTGAAGCAGCCAGGCTTATATGGTGCTCCCAGTCAACAGTAGTCAGTGCATACAGGATGCCTTCAGGGAGTTTGCAGAGTCCATGACTTGTTTTGGTGGCACCAGCAGCATATTTGCACATGAGCAAACTGGTTTTAATGGCATGGCTGATCGGTGTATACATCTTCAAACATTTCTTTGTGCATACTACTCAGAAAACAGTAAAGATGTTCTGTCTAAGTAGCAGATCTAATAGCGTCCTGCGCTGCGCTTTGATTCTAGCCAGTATAGCTATTGTAATACAGCAGTTAACGGCTTTAAGACTATTTTTAATACAGTTTTGCTTAATTTTTTCCCCCAAAATTGCCCAGCTGGTATTATTTTAAAACATCTTAAAGCTGTAATGTGATTGGACATCTGAGAGACACCGTGTGTTTAGATCCTTTAAATGTTGCACACTGTCAGATGCTGTAAATTACAACAATTACAATATTTGGGTTTTATTATTCAGCAATGGAGCTCTCAGGCAAAAATCACAGCTTTAAAAAAAAATACGTCACCCAAAAATGCTAGCATTTACTAACGATGAATAAAAGCCAGTGTGAACCAGATAGCATAATCTCATCCTCATATGCTATCAGCACCCTCACTAGTTTTCATTCATTATTAGCAACTTTAGCATTTTCTGATAACATATTAATTTTGCAAAGCAAAATGAAGGTATGTAGCAGCTAAATTTGAGTGCTAGCTTCTATGTTGGTTGCTTCTGCTCTGTTATTTATCTTCATAGTTACTGTGCTTGCCTTGAGCCGATATTTAGTGCCCGGATTGTGTTGAGTTTGTATTGACTGGCGGCCCACCTTCTGGGCAGAGGCGAGCGCCTCAGAGGCTGCTTCCTCACCACCTCAATATCAGAGAGAGCTGAGGCCGGCCGTGAGTCGTCCAGAGCCTCCTCCAGCATAAGGGTACCATTAGAGATTCGGGGCAGATGCTCGATGTTCACAGTGATCTCATCCAAGTGAGGAGGCAGAGGTGTGCCCCCCGGGGTAGACATGGCATCACTGAAAATGCTGTCACTCTGTGGGCAGTCAAAGGAAAATAAGAAGATGCTTGTAATAGTATGGGATGAGCAAGATGCACAACTGTTCTACAATTCTGAATCCGTCCAACAAAACCATAATATAAAAATAATTACATTCCAAAAACATCATAGTAATAATATTAACAAATGAAGCAAACTATCATTCATCTCATATTTGTTAGCAGTGATTAAATGAAGGGTGAAATTGTAAATAATATTTATAATTAGAGTACACTCACTGGCCACTTCATTAAGTACACATCCCTTGTATCTACACTCATTGTCATGTTATCACCTCCACTGATCATACAGGAGCACTTTGTAGTTCTACAATTACAGACCGTAGTCCATCTGTTTCTCTGTATACTTTATTATCCTCCTTTCACCTGTAGAACCATAACAGAGCAGATATTATTTGGGTGATGGATCATTTTCAGCAGTGCAGTGACACTGATGTGGTGGTGGTGTGTTAGTGAGTGTTAGAGTGGGATGCTGCTGATGTTTTTAAACACCTCAGTGTCACTGCTGGAATGAAATTAGTGCACCAACCAAATCTATCCAGCCAACAGTGTCCTGTATGCACCAATGAACCAAGGACCAACACAAACTGTGCAGTAACAGATGAGCTTCTGTCTCTGACTTTACATCTACAAGTCTAACAGAGTGGACAGTGAGCTAAAGTTTACAATCTTCAGTAGATCTGCTGTGTGTGATGCATTCATGCCAGCAGAACACACACTAACACATCACCACCACATCAGTGTCACTGCTGTGCTGAGAATGATCCACCACTCAAATAAGAGTTGCTCTTTTATTGTCCTGATCACTGGATAGGAGGATAATAAAGTATACAGAGAAACAGATGGACTACAATCTGTAACTGTGGAACTACAAAGCGCTCCTGTATGTTAAGTGGAGGTGATAACATGGACAATGAGGGTAATAAAGACAACAAGTTAAGCATAGCTAATGCAGTGGCTAGTAAGTGTATATGTTGTTATGGCAAATTCTATTTGTTGTATGGTAGAAAAAAAACACTGTAACGCACCCTAAAAAACTCCTCTTCTTCAGTCAGATCTCCTTCATAACCTTCCTCCTGCCCATCCTCCATAGCCATGGCCAGACGCATCTCTGGGGCCAGATCCTGCAGGGTCCGCAGCCCAGCCTGGGACAGTGGCAGAGTGGGGTTACAGAGGCATTTAAAGACAAAAAAATCTATAGTGGTTTTCTGTGTATAGTGAACTTATGAGCTTTAGACTACAGGTCCAATCATACATGAAGTTCTCTGTCACAGTTATTAAATAATGATTATAATCATTTTGGATAATTATCATTTAAACTGGCCAAAATTATTTACTACATGTGTTACACAGAGTTCAGTGTTCTGCTGTAACACTACATAATAGTACATCAATAGTGTAAAGATTATACTGCTGCTGGCCAAAAGAGGTTGGCAAAAAAAAACTGTTTTTGTTTTTTGACACTAAAGAGATACCGTACACCACGGATTTAATGGGGTCGACAGAGGGGACACGTCCCCTGCACTTTTTCAAAAGGCAGTTTTGGTTCTCTGCAGATTTTTCCATCCAAACACTATATTAAATGAAGACATGTTGAGCATTAGGACCCAGCGGAAATCTTGAAGCCGGTTTCCCTTTAGACCGCCCACAAGCTCATTGATTGGCTCTGTCGTTTCTTGCTAACGCGTGATTGGCCGTCCCTGCTATCACTCCATCAAACAGCGTCTGGACTTGTAAACCGGTGTTTTTAAAGTTGGCCCACAGTCCGTGTTCAGCAGGCACTGTAAGTTATTAAGACTGCCTGTGTCACATCAGCTAGACATATTTTAATATCAGAAGTTTCATATTAAAACATTAACATTTGAATCTGTGTCTGTGTGGATGTGTCTGCCAGTCTGTGATAAGCCACCATTTACATGCCTTGATGTTTAACTATTGTCAAAATAATTAAGAATTTCTGCTTATTTTTACTGAAAAATGAGATATAATTGAGTGTAAATGAGGTCTATTGACTATACAGTCCAAACATAAGTGTAAAACTGGTGGTAATGAATTGGAGTGAAGTTGATTAACAAGGTGAAGCACAGAATTGGGTGATAATTTTATGTGATTTTATTAATGATTAATATGATTTGTATTATTTTATTATTAATAATAATGATAAATAATAATAATCATTATTAAAATTAATTATTAATAAAATATTATGAATAATAATGTTTAAGTAAAGTATTAATATTTATTAAAAATTAATAATAATAATTTATGTTCAAGCCCACACCGCACCATAGCCATAACTATAAAAAGGAATCCGTTTGATCAGGGCTCCCATACATAACATTGTTTGGATCTCCTCCATGAGTGCTGTAACTTACAGTGGTGCTTGACAATTTGTGAACCCTTTAAAATCTTCTATATTTCTGCATAAATATGACCCAAAACATCATCAGATGCTAAATCCTAAAAGAAGATAAAGAGAACCCGGTTAAACCAATGAGACAAAAATATTATACTTGGTAATTTATTTATTGAGGAAAATGATCCAATATGACATATTTGTGAGAGGCAAAAGTATGTGAACGTCTAGGATTAGCAGTTAATTTGTGAATTAATGGGATGACAATCAGGTGTGAGTGGGCACCTTGTTTTATTTAAAGAACAGGGATCTATTAAAGTCTGCACTTCACAACACGTTTGTGGAAGTGTATCATGGCATGAACAAAGGAGATTTCTGAGGGTGAAGTAAACATAAAAACAAGGCTGACAGCCTACTGCAGGTCCTTCATGTGTGAGGGTATGAAGTGTGCTTTCAGAAATTGCTCAAGAAGGATCTGCACTGACTATTAGAAGCAATCCTTGCTTGCCAGGGAAGTGATTTTCATTCACAAGCTTTGAAACCCTCCAGCAATCCCGGTCCACCAGTTTAGTCTTTTGGCCACAAGTCTGATGAGAATGTCCAGTAGACAGAGATTTTGGCCACTGCCGGTAGACCTGTATAACTGTACATTTTGATACACCTGCAAATTCAGCTACTTCCTTCACACTCTGGCCTTTGGTGACTAAATACATCACTCCTTTATGCCAAATCATTAACATCTGCTTTGTGACCCATTTTCCACACAATGAACCAGACATTCACTCCTCTGTACCACCTCTTCTCAGTCTATAACTCCCGTCACACACCCTGCAGGTATTTATAGCCTTATAATCCTCATGCAACACCATCTGCAGGGGCCTTAAGTTACTATTACCTTAAACATGCAGGGTGAATATTTTTTGTCAGGGGAGTATACTGAGAAATACAGAAATGGGTTAAGTATGCACCTGAAGTGAGGCAGACTTGTCCTTGCCCTTCTTCTTCTTCTCTTTCTCCTTCCTCTTTCTGTACTTTTTGAAGTAATCCTGTATGAGGAAACTGGCATAGAACTTTCCAGCAGTCACCTCATCACCTACAAACACACAAAGCAACAGGACGTCATGATATTTGCAGGTTTAATTAAGTGACCACATGCTGATCCAACGGGTTTGAGAATGTGGTTATTAAACTATATGTCCAAAAGTTTGTGGACCCTTTGTAATGAATGTATTCAGGTACTTGAAGTTGCATCTGTTGACACAGATGTACAAACACACACAGCTTGTCTAGTCACTGTAGAGAAGTACTGCCAATAGAATAGGACTCTCTGGAGCAGATAAACATGAAACGATTGGCACCATTTCTAATGCCAGGCTGGGCTTGTGAGGTATAAAGCCTCCAGCATTGAGCTGTGTAGTGGAACTGTGTGCTCTGCTACTTGTGAGAGGAGTTGAGGATGAGGTGGTGTTGATCATCCAACATCCTGACCTCACAAACGGTCTGGTTGAATGCAATCAAATCCTCACAGCAATGCTCGAACATGTAGTAGAAAGCCTTCCATGTAATTTTGTAAATAGTGTATAATAAGCTAATGCGCAGTGAGTATTTGTGAGCAGTATGACAATATATCATCATAATAATAGTAAATGAACTGCTGAAACAATCAAAGATATTAAAATGAGTGCAAATCTCATTAAAAGTTGTTATATTTTTGCCATGTTTATTTGTGAGTATTGTGTTTATTTACCTGCAGGGGGCGGAATAACCTCATCTAAGAGCTTAGGCTTGGTGCGCTTCCAAATCTTCTTAATAATGGCTCTCAGCTCTTCATTCTCCTGGTCAATCGGTCCTGAGGGAACCCGAGCATTAAAAGCAAACACAAACTCAATTAAGTGGTTAAATCAATTAAAATAGCCATTAATGTTTCATGTGTTTGATTTGTATTAGCCAGGTGTTCCACATTCATTTAATGTGGCTTTGTTGATTAGTCGCTGGGCATGTTTTAATACCATATATATGAGAGTGTGCTGAAGGTTATACTGTAGCATCTATGTAACTGAATGCAATTATGAAGTGTGTGTGTGTGTGTGTGTGTGTGTGCATAACTATGCTACTGTGCATTCTGACCTTCAGTTTTAATCTTGAGTGAATTCCTCACAAGAGCGAACAAGGTAGCATTGAAGGACACTGTGCCATCTGGATGGAGCGGCACGTTCATAGCGACCAGCCTCTGCAGGATTTATGGGATGGAGAGACAGAGAGAGAGAGAGGGAGAGGGAGAGATAGTTTCTAATAGGATTTCTGAGGCAGGATGAGGACACCGAGTTAAATACTGTTGACTGAGTGAGCGTGTCAGCTGCTTGCTTGGTCTCTAAGCCTACAAACTATCCTACAGATGTAAAGAGTGAAGATGGAATTGTAGCTTTACTGCATTATACTGTAAGCCGACATGCACTGTGTTCATGTACTGCTTACCCTACAGGCTACCCGATGAGGACACAGCTTGCCGAAGCCCAGTGGTGGCTGAATTCTGCGCAACATGGTCACTACATCCAGGTGCTTTATTCTTCCTCTGCAATCAAATAAACAAATCAACACTAAGCCTGTAACATGACTGTGCATACACAGTAAATCTGCCAGTGTTAAATCAACACTATTATAGTTAAATTAACACTGAGAGTGTTACATTTTGACACTCTCAGTGTTAAATTAACTCTAATAGTGTTGATTTAACACTGGCAGATTTACTGTGTATACAGTATTAATGCTAGTCTGAACCACTGGTCTCTGCAGGACTTTAGAAAGAATTTAATGTGTCCATCTCAAAGTACACAACTCAGTTACATTATTAAGGTAGAGATGGTGGTCATGCCCTGTCCTGGGTTTGGCTATAATAGTGTATTGCCTTGCACAGGGGTAGTGGGACTTGAACCAGAATTAAGCGCTTAAGAAGATGGATGGATGGAAGGTAGTCATTTTTAACACATAGAATGCATAAACATAGTTGACAACTGACAATAAATGCATCCATTTTTATTTTATGTTGGAAGTAACCAACAATTTGTATTGATTTCAAGCGTTGATTTCAAAATAATCGTAGTTAAATTGCCACTTAAGATAAATCCACCAATGTATTTTTACATGGCAATGCATTTTCAAAGCAAGTAATCAAAGACCTGACAAGGCTGAATTAGTTTATCAGGTGGACGTCTATAATAAAACATTTATACGTCACCTCTGTGATGAAAGTCCCACATCCGGACAGTCTGTGATACGTGATACAATCACACTTATTAATATTAACTTGCTTATATAATTATTATTTATTCTCCTTATTTATCTTTATCTACAATCATGGCTGAAAGTGTTGGCACCCCTGAATTTTTTCCAGAAAATGACGTATTTCTCCCAGAAAATTATTGCAATTACACATGTTTTGTTATACACATGTTTATTTCCTTTGTGTGTATTGGAACAACACAAAAAACAGAGAAAAAAGGCAAATTTGACATAATTTCACACAAAAACTCCAAAAATGGGCCGGAAATGTTTACATTTATAAATAAATGTTTTATTATAGACGTCCACCT
Source organism: Crenuchus spilurus (assembly GCA_036984385.1). Lineage (NCBI taxonomy): Eukaryota > Metazoa > Chordata > Actinopteri > Characiformes > Crenuchidae > Crenuchus > Crenuchus spilurus. Next base: position 120,630 of record BRDA01004090.1, on the reverse strand, counting down.
GATAAACTAATTCAGCCTCGTCAGGGCTTTGATTACTTGCTTTGAAAATGCATTGCCGTGTAAAAATACATTGGTGGATTTATCTTAAGTGGCAATTTAACTACAATTATTTTGAAATCAATACAAATTGTTGGTTACTTCCAACATAAAATAAAAATTGATGCATTTATTGTCAGTTGTCAACAATGTTTATGCATTCTATGTGTTAAAAATGACTACCGGTACCTTCCATCCATCCATCCATCCATCTTCTTAAGCGCTTAATTCTGGTTCAAGTCCCACTACCCCTGTGCAGGGCATTACACTATTATAGCCAAACCCAGGACAGGGCATGACCACCATCTCTACCTTAATAATGTAAATGAGTTGTGTACTTTGAGATGGACACATTAAATCCTTTCTAAAGTACTGCAGAGACCAGTGGTTCAGACTAGCATTAATACACAGTAAATCTGCCAGCTGTAGATGGGGCCTCTGTTTATAGCATTGGCATCAATAGCTTTATAAAGAAGCCTGCAGGTGCAGAAAAACATTTAGAATATCCACTTCAGACATGAACTTTCTCTAAAATTCACTTTATTATTATTGTTTAGGAAAGGATTTAAAGGGCCCGTATGCTATTTTTTATTTTGTTAAATTGTATTAAAAGTCTAAATAAATTTGTTTATGCACCAAAAATTATCATAATTTATAGATAACCCCTTTCCAACCTCTCTTTACTCCACTGAAATAAACAGACTGTTTCTTTTACTGTGCCTTTAAGATTGATATATTTAAATAGCCTCTTTTCTGATTTTTGCACTCTACTGTTCCTCATTCAAAAACAAGCTAGCTTTTCATTTCATTGTGAATGAGCGGGGCTAAACCATTGTATACCGAATAGGTCACTACACAGTAAATCTGCCAGTGTTAAATCAACACTATTACAGTTCAATTAACACTGAGAGTGTTACATTTTCACACCCTCAGTGTTAATTTAACTCTAACAGTGTTGATTTAACACTGGCAGATTTACTGTGCAATGTATATGCACAGTCATGTTACAGGCTTATACAGGCCATGACTGTATTGCTTGACCTTAAGTTTAAAAATAAACAGTTATATTTACTCAGTATTTAACATTAGATCTTTATGGAGCTCACAATGATACAGTGTCTTGTACCTGTAGATTATAATCACCTCTTTAATAACCCTCGCTTTTACCATCCATTTTACTTTCTTTTTCCTCTACATAATGCTCTCTCAAAGTATGAAGACTGTGTAGACTAAATCCATCCAGAATGAGTAGATTATTGAGTGACTCTTCTAAAGCATTCATATTTTTGGTTTGTGAAGGTTCTTGGAGGATTTGCATGTTAGGAGACTAAACATAGCTAATAACAGTAAAAAACACAAAGATGTGCATCCAGACAGGACTGAACTGATCAGATGAGCTCTGAGTTAACTAAAGAGCAGTATATAATTCAGTCTATATTTTTTCTTAGAGGACAAGAGGAAATGACAGACATGGTAGATGTGGACATGAGTAAAATCATTCAGGAGCTCCTATAAAAGAAGAAATAACCTCTATGTTCTGTACATTTCATCCAATCAAATAAATTGCGTGCTATCTTATTACTCACCAGTTAAAATTTTGTTGTTACTCTACATTAAGCTTAGTTACTACAGTATATGTTGTATATATGTTACTGGTGGGCAATATTAGTTGCATATTTAAATGTATATTTGTATGGAAGTTTCTCTTACGTGGCTTCTGGATCATAATCTGACCACACTCTCTTAAACTCGTCCAAATGGTGAGTGCCCAGCACTGTCCAGTCTCTGGTCAGATACTCAAAGTTGTCCATGATGACAGCAATGAACAAATTAATGATCTGAGAAAGTCAACGTTTACATTATACACCAAGCAGCCACTTCATTAAAATCCATTTTTTTATCTACACTCATTGTCTGTTTTATCAGCTCCATTGAATATACAGGTGCACTTTGTATTTACAGACTGTAATCCTGCTGTTTCTCTGTATACTTTGTTATCCTCCTTTCACCCTGAGCTGATTAAGAACATCAACAGCTCTGCTGTGTCTGATCCACTCATTCCAGCACAACACGCACTGACACACCCCCACCACATCAGTGTCACTGCAGTGCTGAGAATGATCCGCCACCCAAATAATACCTATACGGTGGTCTCCTGTGGAGGTCCTGATCACTGAAGAACAGGTGAAAGGAGGATAATAAAGTATAAAGAGAAACAGATGGACTACAGTGTGAACTACAAAGTGCACCTGTATGACCAAAGGATCAAACGGAGTGTACATAGATAAAAACAACCCTTGTAACCCAAAAAGAAGGGTTTTGGTTATCTAAGCACCTGCTTTTGTATACAATAAATAAATAAATAAATAAATAAATAATCAGAACATTTTAATGTAGTCTCTCTCACCAGAAAGGCACAGAGAGCAAAGAAGCTGATGAAGTACACGTAGGCCAGGTTGCTGCCGCAGCTGAATTCCTCTCCAGGCTCAAAGTCTGACTCAGGGTCACAGGGCCGCCCTGGCAGCGCTGCCAGCATGATCTCCTGCCACTGCTCTCCTGTTGCACATCTTCAGCAGAAACAAGAACAGCAGTCAGTACAGCACAGTCATCAGGGTGCGAATTATACAATGATAATTGGGGGGGTCAAGTTTTTCTTCAGGGTGTAAATGGAAACCAGTACAGCGCAGGCACGTGCTTCACTAAAATGACGTCTTACAATCCTTACAGTGTCTTGCTTCCTTACTGTAATGTCTACAGCACGTAAATTATCAATCCATTACTATTATTAATGTAGCACATACCACACATAATATAATAACAATGTAACTGAAAAGCTCTGTAGATAAGGATTTTGTCACATCTCACGTATTTTGACACTGGGACTACAATATTAAATGTTATGGGGAGATGAAGGAATGCATTTATATAGCGTATAGAGTATATACATATAGAGTAACTAATTCCTCACTAGGTCCACTGCAGAGTATGAAGCTTTTAGTTTCTTGTTCACATTCCCTTCCGCCTTAAAACACAGTTACCTTTTTAGACTGTAGTAGATGAGAAAGTGTTTTAAGAGTTTTACACATTTCTGTTTAGGTTGTACAGAAATCACAAACAGTCCATATGAAACAGAACATGGATTCCCATTTGAATGTTCTGTTTCCACCTTAAAAGAGCCAAAAAATGCTGCCACCACAGCAGCATTTAAGGTGGAATGGTAAATTAGCAGCATTTAAGGTGGGATAGCAATTTCATGCGAGTTATTTAAGTAAGGAAAAGTGTGTTTAAAGTGCATATTCGGTCTCTTCACAAATCCCAGAATGCACCGTGCAACTGGCAACATCCAGTTCACCATTTTCTCTTGTTTATGTCTGTGCCAGCTACGCTACATACACTGTTTACAACTTTATTTGGTAAGTAAATACTTACGTGATATCTACTAGCTTTTGTAACTATATGCAGATAATATTTCTTTGGATATTAAACATCATATCTTGTTGTGTCAACTTGTATGTTCAATTTATGCAGTGGGTTTTTAGTGTAAACACGTTGTTGCAAGCTATCATGTTGCATGCTATCAATTCAATGTAGGCCACTGTGGCAAGCAGCGTGATGGTGTAGCTTAGTATTGATAGCATGGTGAACCTGTGAACCGGATGTTGCCGGTTGCGCGGTGCATTCTGGGATTCGTGAAAGGGGCAAATTTAAGAAAGCTAAGTAGATAGCAAGCTACTTACATGGAGCTTGAGCAGCTTGTGCATCTTAACAAAGACTCAAGTCACCTGACCAATAATGAGCCAAGATATTAACATGGAAAGGTATGATCCACTTTATGGGGGCTTGAATTCGTATTACAACATTCTTCCAGGCATAGATAGTGTATTGTTTTTGTAGTATTTAACATTATATGTAAGTTTTGACCCCCCCCCCCAAAGTATTGTTTTTACCCCATTGGGGGGATAATAATTCGCACCCTGACAGTCATGATCAATTTCTAAAGCATCTGTATGACAAGGCTGGTTACGCAGAATATTTCAAAGATCTTACATAAAATACATCTTACATAAAATGACACATTTCAAACCTTTTTTGTTTTACTGTTGATTGGTTTGTATTGTTTTTTTTTACAATATTCTAATATTGGGAGATGCAGTAGTGGTTTTCATGAAAAGTTATTTGTAAGATGAAGGTCTAAAACACTCTGGATGAACTGCAGAAAGTGACAATCTTCACCTGAAGAGCAGCAGCACTGCCATGAAGAAGGTCTGGAAGTTGTTGTTCCGACTGAGCTCTGTGTTGTCATCTACAGCAATTTTGCCAAATGTCTGTCATTGAGGAACAAGAGAGAGTGTTAAAGAGATACGAGATGATAAAAGATAAAGGAGCAAAGAAAAGATGGACTAACCTGCATGCCGATTACACCATAGATGAAAAAGATCATAGCGATGAGAAGACCAACATATGGTAAGGCCTGAGGAGGGACAGAGAGATGAAGATTGTCATTAAATTCATGTTAAAAATAAACAGTGTACTGATACAAATTCTACTGCTTATAAAAATCACTATTTTACAGAGAAAGAGAACTTTTGGGAGGCATTTGGAAGGCATATGTCACGTTTAGTAGACTTTAAGACTGAAGCAGACCTGTAAGGATTTAACAAAGGTCCAGAGAAGAGTACGAATGCCCTCCCCTTTGCTGAGAAGCTTGACCAAACGCATGACTCGGAAGAGACGAAAGAACGTGATGGACACTTTAGAACTCTCTCCGTCCCCCTTTCCCTATAAAAGAGACCAAATTGAAATGACAAACTTACACATAAACATATACCCAGTCACATCAGAATATTATATGGAATGAACTCATCCTGGGATGTCACAGATGTCATGTGACAGGGTTTACTGCATGTATAAATAAGTGAGCACACCAGTCAGTTGTAGCAGCGTGTAAAACCATCATGTGATGTGACTAAAGGTGCATGATAATAGTGTACCAGGTGAAGGGTGGTTGCATCTCAGAAACTGCTAACATTGTGGATGTTCTAGAGCTGCTGTAGTGAAGATGTACTGAGAAAGGACTTCTCGTACAGTGAGTGCCTACCAAAAGCATAACAGTGGTACCCCACAAGCTGCTGATGCCAGCAGGGAACTCCAAGAAATGGTACAGAGCAATCAACACACCACAGTGGACCAGTTAAAATATGCCACTATACTCACTAGTGTAATCCGAGCCAAGGGTGGATATAATATTAGGTAGGTGGTCATAATATTCTGGTATGACTGTGTACATGTGTGTTTCTATGTATCTATTTTATTAGAAATGTATACAATTTATTATATGAATCAAACAACATTGACTAAACATGTAATTACACCACAGTTAGTTCCGACCCTGCAATCTGATTGGCTGAGAAATGTTCTAGGAGTGTTGCATTATTGATATTGCATCCCCTAGCAGCAGAGTGTCTGATAGAGGAACTAATTTACCACGCAGAAGGATGATAATCAAACAAATTTGTTTTTTTTTCTGTGCACTTTATCTTAAAATCGAGCAGTAAACACTGATAACTGAACTGTGATATAATCAGAATACACTTGCGCTATTGCGAGAGATACTGGCATCAGTGTGCTGCAGTCGCAGGCTTAATTATCTCATGCTCATGGTTAAGTTGTCTTTACATTAAAGTTACATGGTATACACTTACCTCTCCATGGCTGTCTCCACCCTGAAAGAGCAGAGACACAGCAGAGAAAGAAAAAACGTGAGAAAGGGAAAAGATCAGAACACCTGAGGCTGCACACTATGACATTACTGAGCCACTGGCATGACAAAATACTACCCTTACAAAAATGCTGGGGTAGTACCAAAGTACCATGGTGGTATTACTAAGATACAGTGTATGTCCAAATGTTTGTGGACACCCCATCTAATGAATGCTACTTTATGTTCCATACATTGCTGACACAGCTTGTCTAGTCCCTGTACAGAAGTACTGTCAACAGAAAAGGACTAAACATGAACCTGCTGGCACCAATATAAAAGTTTAAAAGTACAAAGCCCCCAGCATTCATTAAAAATGAATGACATTAGGCCACTTTGTGGCGTCACATTGATGTCGTTGTGAGTGCAGGGTAAGACAGGAACACTCACACTGAACTCTGCAATCCCAATGTCCACCAAACTGCCCACCACTATCAAAGCATCGAAGGAATTCCATGGATCGATAAAATAGTGCTACATCAAGAAAATAGAAAGAAACAGAAACATCAGTGCAAGCCTGGTACTTCAAACAGTCAATCAAACAAAATGGACTTCTCATACACTAAGTGCCTCTCAACATAAAAACAAAACTTTTCAACTATTTAAATGAATTGAATTTCAAATAATATGTTAGTTAGCTAAAATGTATAAGTTAGTTAGCTAAATAAAAAAAAATCTAATAAATTATTTAATAAATGATTTTTGTAGAGTCAATGGTGCTATACGTAACATAGTAACTGCAGGCAATGATGCTCTGATGTTCATCAACAGTATAACGTTGTTTGGTGGCGCACACTCTTGAGACCTTGACCTTATGTGATGCACTGGTGGACTCGGGTGGGGAGGACTGCCCCCTCCCTTGTGCAAACGTGCAAAAAAATGTTGCCAAAGTGCCCACTAGAATGGCAAAAAATAGCTGCCCTTCACATGGAAAAAATATTAAGTGGCTCTTTTCTTCCAATAAACTATGATGGTGTGCCCTCTAGAATAAGATTCATCATCTGTCTTAATGAGCCTCCTTATTTGGTTGCCTTTCCAATATTAAAGGGCGCATTAAGTGTCCTCTGTTGCATCCCTTCCAGACAGTGTCCCAAAGTGAGCCCTTTTCAGTAGAGAAAATGTGATACAGTGCTGTATAGGGTTCTCCTACAATTGTACAGGATGAAGTACCCAGGTAGGTGCCCCTCTAATTTAGAAGTGCCCCTCCACTGGGAAAAATGCCCTTGCCCTGAGTCCGCCACTGATGGGAAGAATATGAAGGATTGAGTAAAATATGTCTTACGTATGGGCGGAGAGCGAGCAGTTTGATGACCATCTCGATGGTGAAGAGTGTGGTGAAGATCATGTTCAGGATGTCCATGACGAAGTTGAATAGCTTGGATTGCTCATAGTGCTGTTGGGGTACAGACATTTACACGTTTACACTGATAACTGTGTCAGAGTGTTCTCGTTCTGTCTGAAGTGTGTTTAAGGGTGTGTGCTACACACCTGCACAGCCAGCGTGAGTGTGTTGAGGAGAATGAGAAGAAACATGATGTACTCAAACTGAGAGGAGTTGACGATCTTCCAGAACTTTAACTGTGATGGGTTTTTGGGGATGTAGATCTTTATAGGCTGAGCTTTAAGAGCGTAATACACACACTGCCTCTGAAGAGCCAAAGACAGAGAGGAGTAAGACCATAAGTACACTTACACTGTACACTCACTGGCACACACACCTAGCTCCACTGATCATACAGGAGCACTTTATATTTACAGACTGTAGTCCATCTGTTTCTATGTATACTTACCTGTTCTTCAGTGATCAGGACCCCACAGAGCAGATATTTGGGTGGTGGATCATCATCAGCACGGTTAGTGTGTGTTGTACTCACTTTGTTGGTGCACTATTTTCACTCCAGTAGTGACACCAGGGTGTTTAAATCAGATCCAGCACAACACACACTAACACATCACCACCACATCAGTGTCACTGCAGTGCTAAGAATGATACACCACTCAAATAATAGCTGCTCTGTGGGGATCCTGTGGGGGGCCTGGTCATTGAAGAACAGGACAAAGTATACAGAGAAACAGATGGACTACAGTCTTTAATTGTAGAACTATATATAGGAGGTATTTACACACTTTACAAAAGACAAAACATAAAACTTGCTGATGAAAAAGCTGGAAAGTTTTGTACTCACAATAACAAAAAATAGATATAAATCCATTTGTTACACCCATGTATTCATTTTGTCTTACAAACAGGTGTTTAGATGAGCTTTAGGCTGACATGTAGCTCCACCCTCTATTGGATGCCATTTCCTTCATTTAATCTGTGCTGCCCCTTTAAGAGTGTGATGTCTGAATTTTTGAATTTATGCTGTATGCAGTGAATGTGATCTAACAAAGCTGAAAATTCATAGATTTTTACTCTGTTAGAGTCCAAAACTATCATTTTGAATAAGAAAACACATGAAATAGAATCAAACTCCCACATCATTTACATGTCTTATTGTTTCTGTGTTTAAAAAGAACAGTAATTTCAGCTCAGTAACTTTTAGCTCTGAAATCAGCTCTGAATGAGCTCGTACAGTCACAGTGCCATAATACAAATTCATACTGACCTGATTTTTGTTGAGCTCACAGTTTTTAAACTCAGCCTCGCCCTGTTCACGGAACGTGATGATGACAAAGCCCACAAAGATGTTCATCATGAAGAAGGCAATAATGATAATGTAGATGATGAAGAAGATGGAGATTTCCACACGGTAGTTGTAGATGGGGCCTCTGTTTATAGCATTGGCATCAATAGCTTTATAAAGAAGCCTGCAGGTGCAGAAAAACATTTAGAATATCCACTTCAGACATGAACTTTCTCTAAAATTCACTTTATTATTATTGTTTAGGAAAGGATTTAAAGGGCCCATATGCTTTTTTTTATTTTGTTACATTGTATTAAAAGTCTAAATAAATTTCTTTATGCACCAAAAATGATCATAATTTATAGATAACCCCTTTCCAACCTCTCTTTACTCCACTGAAATAAACAGACTGTTTCTGTTACTGTGTCTTTAAGATCGATATATTTAAATAGCCTCTTTTCTGATTTTTGCTCTCTACTGTTCCTCATTCAAAAACAAGCTAGCTTTTCATTTCATTGTGAATGAGCGGGGCTAAACCATTGTATACCGAATAGGTGACTACACAGTAAATCTGCCAGTGTTAAATCAACACTATTAGAGTTAAATGAACACTGAGGGTGTTACATTTTGACACCCTCAATGATAATTTAACTCTAATAGTGTTAATTTAACACTGGCTGATTTACTGTGTATGGTTAACTCAAAATTAATCTTAATTCAATTATTTTGGCATTATTTACAATTAATAAAAATAGTGATTAGTTGACAAAAATAACAATAATTCTATTTTGGTCACTTTACTTAATATTATTATAAGCTATTATAATTGATTCTGCAGATGTACATCACTTTATACTCCTATGCATCACTTCATAAACACAGGTTATTGACTCACTGTGGCCAGCCTTCAAACGTAGAGACGGTGAAAAGCGCTAGCATGCCCATCGGCACGTTATCAAAGTTAAAATCACTGTTCACCCAAAACCTTTCCTTCACCATGGGGTGATTCATATCACCATCCTTGTACACCACAAATGTGCCCCTGCACACAAAAAAAGAAAGAATGGCTTCTTCATATATTACAATGAAATATATGACTTAAGCAGCAGGACCAGTACAAATAAAAACATACTTGCACTCTTCTGGTGTGTGTTTGGCCTCATCAGTACATCGATAGAACCGGCCCTGTAACAGCAAACAGAAGTGGCATTAGGCCAACTGCAGTTAACTTCACAAAGGTTATTTAATTAAGAAATATTAATTGGGGTGGCAGCCATGACCTGCTGGTTAGGGATTTAGTCTTGTGATCAGAAAGTCACCAGTTCTATCCCCTGGCATGTCAAGACTGAAGTGCTCTTGAGCAAGGCTCCTAACCCACCTAATCCTATGGATAGGGGCTGCACACTACTTTGGGCATTTGTGCTCATTGCCCCTAGTGTGTGTGTGTGTGTGTTTCACTTCGCAAATGGGTTAAATATGGTCAAATTCCTATGTGGGCAAGCAAATTAGTCAGTAATTGTGCACTTTCACTTTCACTTACCTTGAAGAGTTGCACTCCAATACATGCAAACATGAACTGCAGGAGAGTGGTGACGATTAGGATGTTGCCGATGGTCCGGATGGCCACAAATACACACTGTATCACACTCTGAAAGCAAGAAAACTCAAACTGAGCACATGCAGGCTGCAGACTATAACAAATGTTACATATACTTTAAGCCACTAAAATGAATATTCCCCTTAATTCAACTGCAGCTTCATTACTTTTGACTGGAGCTGCTGTTTTAGGCATGTGATGTGTAGTGACTTGGGCATGCAGTTCACACAGTAATTGGTGAGACTCTTATTAGCTACATTAGCCGTGTAGATACACTGCAAGGCTAATGTAGCAACCATCAGACACCAAACGTGTCTTGGCTGATCAGCTGCATTACAGGTTTGTGGAAATTTGTTCACATTAAAATAATATAAACAGATAATAGATAATAATGAGTTGTAGTAAACTGTTGGTCTACCTTTAGTCCTTTTGCTCGGTTGATGGCTCGGAGAGGCCTGAGCACTCGTAGCACTCTCAGGATCTTCACCACAGAGATAGCACTCGTACTAAAGAAGGGAACAAGAAGACAGGACTAAAATATATAACTGGATTGAGCTATGGATGAATGGATGGATGGATGGATTGTGTGTTGATAAAAAGTAAGCATTTATTGGTGGATGAATACTGAAAAGGTGAATAGTTGTATGTACAGATGAAAGTATAAACGAGTATGTAATTGAATGCAGGCAGTGAAAGAAAGGACTGAAACATGTAACTGGATGGATGGACAGATGGATAGTTGAAAGTAAGGATGCTGAATAGATGAATGGGTGTGTGGGCTGATGAATGGATGGATGGATGGATATACAGATGTTAGTTGAATAAACTAATGCTGAATGAATGAATGCACGGGGAGATGAATGCATGAATGGACAGATGGATGGATGATGGAAAGTTGAATTAATTAATGCTGAAAGGAGAGATGGATTAATGGATGGACGGTGTGTTGGATGATATGAAAAGGTGAACATGATTGTTAACCTAAAGCTGAATGGTGGCATTACTGGATGAACTGATGCTAAACAGATATGTATTTGTACTGATGAAAGGATGGATGGATACATTGTTAGATGAACTAATGCTGAATGGTTGAATTGCTGGATAATTGTTGGTTGGAATGGATGTATAACCGGACAGATGGATGGATTGATGGATGGCTGTAGTCATAGTGCGTGAACAGTTGAATGTATGAATGATTAATAGATGAATGTGAACTTACTGCAGAAAGAATGAAATAAGAGACACACTAACGACCAGCAGATCCAGCAGATTGAAGGCGTTTCTGCAGAAAGAACCAGGATGAAGGAAAGCTCCATACACAGTCATCTACACAGCCACACAAACACAGAACACAACTGTTAATACAAAAATATTACATCTGTTCATCAACAACACAAGAAGAACATAGTCTGAGCAGATTAACTCCTAAATTACATGCATTTATTGTACAGCTTCTCAACATGTTACTCACACAAGCCAGTGAAATCATATGTTTAGTGTGAAGACTTACCTTCAGAATGATCTCAATAGTGAACACAGTGGTAAAGACATAATCAGCATAACCCAGCATCTAGACACAAGTGGAACAAAAGAGCACTGTAAACCTGGCTAAATCAGTACAACCCAAAATAATATTTTTAAGTTCAGTCAAAGTCAAATGTTTGTAGCAACTGCAAGTTTTTAATTTGTAAAAAAAATTACAATATCGTGAATAACTTCATTTGTCTTCATAATTTCATTCAAAAAGTTCAAGACTCATAGATTTTATATTCATTACACACAAAGTGACACATTTAAAGCCTTTTTATTTCATGTTGATCAGTTTGGCATACAGCTCATTAAAATCAGAAATTCAGAATCTCAGATTTCATTTTGAGTAAATTACTATTCAAACAGTATCAACATAAAAAAGGCTCGAAACTGTTCACTTAATGGGACATAAAATATATGACAGTTTACATTTATGAATGAAATTATGAAAAAAAAAGTCACAATTATTGTAATTGTTGGAGATGCACTAGTCCTTTAAATGCAGACTAATTCAATTTTTGACAAAAGTAATACAAACAATTTTAAGTTCATGTAACTCAATGTGCATAACCCAATACAATTAAACTAAGAGAATTTATCCTTAAAAAAATCAGATGCTCATGAACAATTGGCTATAAAACCATCTGAATCAATCATTTTAAAGCACTCGTGTCAAATTTACCCATTAAAGATGGCTCTACTACAGTCGGCATCACCAATTTTATAGCAAAATATTGGTTTTGTTTATTTAAACACATCAAAATTTGTCACAAACAACAGTTAACTTTTATAACAACAACAGACTAACCATATAAATACAACACAACTGTGGTTAATATAAAATACTGTTAAATGCACCCAACACTCAATTTTAGCATGAAGATAACAGTTTATCACCCAAAATGTATTTAATTTGAAGACAACTGATGAAAAACAGCTAATTAACAAGAACCAACAAAACCACATTTTTACTTAAAACTGCAAACAGAACTCTAAATCAGACATTCCCAGTTCGATAAATTATATATAAAAAGTAAATTGCTGAACATGCTTAAAATGTTTAACTTATGTTACAATGTATAATTTATCAATTTCATTAGAGTTTGTATGTGAAAAAACTCTACTTTTCTTTAAGCCGATGGAACCTCGATTTTCAAATCGATAAACAAAGCCAGAGACACAACAAGAAACAAAACCAGAGAAACAAAGCCAGAGAAACGAGAAACAAAGTCAGAGAAACAACAAGAAACATAGCCAGAGAAACAAGACCAGAGAAACGAGAAACAAAGTCAGAGAAACAACAAGAAACTAAGCCAGAGAAACAAGACCAGAGAAACGAGAAACAAAGTCAGAAAAACAACAAGAAACAAAGCCAGAGAAACAACAAGAAACAAAGCCAGAGAAACAAAGCCAAGAAACAAGACCAGAGACACGAGAAACAAAGCCAGAGAAACAAAGCCAGAGAAACAAGACCAGAGAAACAAGAAACAAAGTCAGAGGAACAACAAGAAACAAAGCCAGAGAAACAAAGCCAGAGAAACAAAGCCAGAGAAACAAGACCAGAGAAATGAGAAACAAGACCAGAGAAACAAAGCCAGAGAAAGAAGACCAGAGAAACGAGAAACAAAGTCAGAGAAACAACAAGAAACAAAGCCAGAGAAACAAAGCCAGAGAAACAAGACCAGAGAAACGAGAAACAAGACCAGAGAAACAAGACCAGAGAAACAAGACCAGAGAAACAAGACCAGAGAAACGAGAAACAAAGTCAGAGAAACAACAAGAAACAAAGCCAGAGAAACAAGACCAGAGAAATGAGAAACAAAGTCAGAGAAACAACAAGAAACAAAGCCAGAGAAACAAAGCCAGAGAAACAAGACCAGAGAAACGAGAAACAAAGCCAGAGAAACAAGACCAGAGAAACGAGAAACAAAGCCAGAGAAACAAGACCAGAGAAACAAGACCAGAGAAACAAAGCCAGAGAAACAAGAACAGAGAAACGAGAAACAAAGTCAGAGAAACAACAAGAAACAAAGCCAGAGAAACAAAGCCAGAGAAACAAGACCAGAGAAACAAGACCAGAGAAACGAGAAACAATTCTAGAGAAACGAGAAACAAATCAAACAAAAATTGTACGATAACCAGAGCAAGGTTCCACTGTATTTGTTGTACAAAGTTTGCTTCATTAGTGTTGCACTTGAGCTGTAAGTCTAAATCATTGTACAATTGTCTCAAATCAAATATTAAGCAAACTCAAAGAGTTGACATTGTTATCCATAAAATTGATAAAAGTTATACAGCTAAAAACTGGCGTTGTAGCCTTACTAAAGCCATAAAACATGTCTAGTTGACATTTGGCTGCACTCTTTTAATGCTACAATCCATGATAGTGCCTAACACAAAAGGATGGTGTGAAACCTGGACTATAATGTTATTAAATGAAATGGTGAAACATCATATAGATGTCTGGTTGTTAATATACCGTTATCAAAGTCCTAGAATGATATTTTCACTTCAGAATAGAATCTAAAAAGTCTTTCCATCAACTGAAACACATTTCTACTCTAAACATCTGCCTGCGCATGTCCTTATCCTGTACAAGCTCTCACTGACTTACAACATTCCGGACAGAATGAGTTTTGATGGGGTCCTCTGCAGCCAGTGAGAAACTGCTGAGGATGATGAAGATGAGGATGAAGTTGGTGAAGTAAGGATTGTAAATGAGGTTGTGACAGGCCACTCTGAGGCTGAACACATGAAACCAGGCAAGTTTGTCAGTAATAACAAAAACAAATGCATTTTTATTGATGGTTGTTATTATTTTGAATTGAATGTATTAAGTTCTGATCACCTACCAGTTTTTCTTCCCAAGGATAAAGAAGGAGCTGCCATCAGGAATGGGGACGATTTTCTCCTTGGGTTGAAAACTTTCCACTTTCATTGGGACACTGCCTTCAAATGTAAGAACCAATATGCCATATGATTAGAAATCTTAATCATTTCTGTCATTTCTGCCTAAAATCTTAATTTTTGCCAGAATTGTGCTGATGCAAGAGTCCTATATTTTATATTCATTACACACAAAATAACATTTCAAGAATTTTTAATGTTGATCAGTATGAGAAACAAATACAGAATCTCAAATTATTCAGATATTTCATTTTATTAAATGACTACTGAAACAGTATAAATACTGTGTATCTCTCAGAGCTTCAACTGTCACATTCCTAATATCAACACTCCTGAACCAGAGACAACATCATCATCATAAGACAAGTATCTTATCTGGACTAAGCAGAACCAGAACTGGACTGTTACTCAGTACAAAGTCCTTTTTTCAGATAAAAGTCACTTTTACATTTCATTAGTAAATCAGCTGCTAGAGTCTGGAGGAAGAGTGGAGAGACACACAATCCAAGTGTCTGAAGTCCAGTGTGCAGTTTCTGCAGTCTGTGATGGTTTGAGGTGTCGTGTCATCTGCTGTTGGTCCACTGTGTTTAGTCCAAAGTCAACACAGCATCTACCAGGATACTTTAGAGTACTTCATGGTTCCATCTGCTGACCAGCTTGGAGGTACTGATTTCCTTTTCCAGCAGCTGTCCACAGTGTTAACACTTTATAATAACTTTCATTAATAAGCCATTAACTAATTATTAATAACTGTGAACAAATCATTAGTTCATGAGAATTTGAACAAATGTTTATAAAAGACAGTTCATGTAGTTGCTAATGATTGTATTCATTTTTGCAAATGTCAACAAATCATTAGTTAATCATTTGTTAATGAAATTCTCATGAACTAATGACTTGTTCACAGTTATTAATCATTAGTTAATGAACTATTAATGAAAGTTATTATAAAGTGTTAACTAACACATGTTTTCCTGACCATGATATTACTGGCCTTGATTGGTCAGCCAACATATGAGATATAAGTCATACTGATCAACATTAAAACAAAAAAAAATGTCAAAGAAAACTATGAAGAAAAATAACATTTTTAATGATTTTAACATTTTCTGATGTATGACAATCTGTCATACAGTCAACGGCACATTTCTGATTTATATCAAAACCTCACTTCTCTTTATAAAGGAGAAGAATTATGGTCCAATCTCAAAGCGTCATGTCTTACTAAGGTCACAGAATCTTTTTTCATCACTGGTTTACAGTTGGCAGCTCTTGTAATAAACATGAAACATCAATGTTGTGCAGATTGTTTTACTGAGCTGTTGAAAGCAGATCATTATCTACATTACCGGTCGAAAGTTTTAGAACACACATTTGAAAAGTTTTGTATGTAAAATGATTTTGAAATGATTGAGTTTAATGTCTCACTGCACTCTGAAATTAAGGCATAGAAGTTACATAAGAACTCACTGAATCAGTTTGTAGACCAAACCAAGACTTTCTACAACAGACATCAAACATTCTTCAGACAGTTCTTCACTAATCTGCTGCAGAACGTCACATAAATGTTGGCTCTTGTAGGTTTGCTTTGCTTTTCACTTCATCCCAAATCAGCTGGATGGGGTTTAAGTCTGGAGACTGTGCTCCACTCCATGTTTTCAAGCTGACCATCTTGTTATTTTTTTCCTGAGGTAGTTCTGGCAGAACTTGGACTTATGTTTTGGTAATTATCTTGCTGTAGGATGAACCCCTGACACACTAGGCTCATACTAGAAACGTTCTAAAACTTTTGACCGGTAGTGTACTTTTGAAAAAAGAGTTTGTCATTCAGAAGCTACAGTTTGATCAAACCTACCCTCAAGTCCCTCAATCGCTCTGAGCTCTTCATTCTCCTCCCAGTCATCTCCCTCATTCTGTAGAGACGAGGAGAAGAAAAGAAAACAAAGACAAAGGATATGAGACCTATAGCTGATAATAATGAGAGAGATGAAAACTAAAACAGAGAAACAGAGAGAAAGATCAAAAGAGCAGCCTTACTCCACCATCATCTTCCTCCCTGTCTTCTTCATCCTCCCACTCCTCCTCTTCGGGCTTCGTCTCTCTTTAAAACAGAACAAGACCTGTCATACAACTGGTATCACAGTTAATTAATGATTAACACATTTTATGAATAAACATATTCATCAGTTTAAATAAACTATGTAAATGAATACGTTTAAACTTACAAATGTGTAAATAATACCAATATCTCTGAATATACTTGTCAGTGATATCCAACTTTATGTGACCTGAAGACACTTTTCTGGGTTACAGTAAATCAGCCAATCAGCCTTCTGATGAGCACATTGCTGACACGGATGTATAAATGCACACACAGCTTGTCTAGTGCCTGTAGAGAAGTACTGCTAATAGAATAAGACTCTCTGGAGCAGATTACCATAAATCTACTGACTCCATGTCAAATGCCAAGTGTTGGCTAGAGGGTTATAAGCCCCCCCAGCATTGAGTTGTGTAGTGGAACTGAGTTCTCTGCCCAATCCAGTACTTTTGGGATGAATTGGGGAGGAGCTGGTGGTGATGATCACCCAACATTCTGACCTCAGCAACACTCTTGATGATGAATACAATCAAATCCTCACAGCAATTGCTGTTTCCCTTGCATGTTATTCTCTGAGATGTTGAAGAGAAAGTCTCTGCAGACACCAGTCTTATTTATAAAAAGATTTATTTACAAAGTAAGAGTGAATGTCCTATCAAAAATACTACTTCATGTATGAGAGAGGTGATGTCACCCCGATGTCCCAAGACCTCTGACCAACAAATTGCTGTGCATCCTTTAAATATCCCTGATTAGAATCATACACAAGATAAGATGTAAAATATCCTATGCCAAACCATTAGAGCTTCACATAGGGCCCACCCCTCTCTCTTACTACCAGCAGCCACACAATCCTATTGTTTCAATCCTACAGCTACACCCTATGGTTGCTGTGGACATTTATGATCCGATCAGCAACCAGCTACCCTTAACATCTACGGTTACTCATTGAGCCCATCACATGAGTACCCAAACCACACACTGCATTACTAGATCTTCACAGGGGTCATCAGGTAGGCACCTTCCCTCGTCAGTGTTTCGCTGAATTAAGCCCACAACACCTCCAGAAGGTTCAACAGTGAAGTCTAGCGTCCCAGACCCACCCCCCTCCAAGCTAGCTCTACAGACCTTCCCCTTAACAAACGTAAAAATCCACACTGGCCTCCCTGGTGACTAAGGCTGTACCGAGCCCCACTGGCACTGTTAATGCATGCTCAGTGCCACCAGTTCCATGTGATCTTTACGTGCTACAACACCAACCACCAAAATAGCTCCACTACAGTGCATTTCCCCAACTAATCTGTGTTCGCCTCATCCACAACCACTGATTAGACCTTTCAGCTGTTTCTAATAACTCCTTCACAGCTGCCCTTAGTTTAGACCAACAAATTGCTGTGCATCCTTTTAATATCCCTGATTCTAACATGGTTTTCATTCATCAAGTTTTGGCGCTAATTTAGACAAAGAAGGCCAGTCTGAGACAGAGAAGAGAAAAAAATAAATTTTTAAAGTATAATGTTTGTTGATTATCAGAAAAACATCTACGCATGTAAGTGTAAAATATACCTCACAATGTTCCAAAATCTAGTAGAAAACCTTCCCTGGACAGTGAGAGAGAGTTACTCCAACATTAAACTCATTATTAAAACCCGTGATTCTGCATGAAACAATGAACAGGTAGGTGTCCCAATACTTTAGTCCCAATTCTGTATGTAGCTATGTCTTGGGATAATTCATACATTTTTATTTGACGCTTACTGTTTTTTCTTTTTGCTACCACTTCCAGCCAGGTTATCCACAGCGATGGCCAAAAAAACATTCAGCAGGATGTCTGGGGTAACACCAAAAGTTAAAGCTGTGTAACTTGTGTCGTAGCTCGTGAAGACACTTGTAAATGCCAAAGTGACAGTAAGCAAAAAAATTAGTAAATCTTCTTCTGTGAAAGGATACAGTTACCACATACGAAGAGAATGACAAAGTAGATGCAGACAATCATGTTGGGGAAAACCGGCCCACCATACGCCATGATGCCGTCATACATCACTGAGTTCCAGTCCTCTCCAGTCAGAATCTACAGATCCATGGTTATCAGTGAAAACAAAAGAAGACTTTTTGATTAGGAGTTAAATATGATGCAAAGTTGGTGTTTAGTCCTGCAAAAAGAAAACGGACACTTTACATTTTAACTGAAACACAGCTGTTTAAGTGGATAAGATGTAAATTGTATATAAATGTAATTCACCCTGTTATGTATACAGTGCTGCATCAAACAATACAATATTGTGAAAAGGTTTCGTCATTCATTCAAAAATGTAAAATGTCGTATTTTATATTCACAACATGTAAAGTGACATATTTCAAAAGTCTCTTTTGTTTGTTTTAATGTAGATCAGCATGTTTTACAGCTTATGGAAATCAGACATCCAGAATCTCATTATCAGAATATTTCCTTTGGAGTAAATTACTATTCAAACAGTATCAATGAAAATCACAGTTTACCTTTTGAATTAAATGATAAACACAAATGAACATTTGGACCATATTCCAGTTACAGGTGCAATAGTATACTTCATTAAGTAATTATTTTAAACAATGACAATGTAAATCAAAGACACAAAATGACAATAATCACTATAATTACATTCTGTTATATCAAAATATATCAGCATTGTAGTATTTATCACACATGACATGGGAAACTGTTCATTATTAGCAATACTGTTGACTGGCTGGTAACACAGGATGTTACCTGGAAGCAGGTGAGCAGGGCGGAGGGAAAGGTGTCAAAGGTGCTTCTCTTCATCTGAGTGTCATCAAAGTTGAACTTGCCTCCAAAGAGTTGCATGCCTAGCAGAGCGAAGATGATGAGGAAGAGGAAGAGCAGGAGCAGCAAAGAGCAAATGGCTTTCATTGAGTTCAGCAGAGAGCTGACCAGATCTGACAGTGCTGACCAGTGACTAAAAGAGAGAGAGAGAGAGAGAGAGAGAGAGAGAGAGAGAGAGAGAGAGAGATAACACACCTTTATTGAAACAGTCTGTTCAACGAGGATACAAGTGTATTAAAATGAAAACATCAAATGTGAGGCTCTTAAAAACATTTAGAAACGTACTGATTCAGATTAAAACTCAGCAAAGCAGAGTTCATCATGTTCTATCTAGCCCAGAATTTCTAAAAAGCACCACACATTCTTATAAGAGTCCAAATCCCTCATGGTGCAGTAATATTTAAAATCAGTTAAAATCCTAGTCTTCACCAGTCTTTTAAAAACAATCACAGCATCACTGTCTGGAAGGTCATCATCAACAATGCTCTTTCTGCTCACCCAAATTGCCATCTTAGCCCTGCCAAGAATAAAATTCATATGTTGGCATGGAGGGTTTTTTTTGACTGACAGTACTTAGTTTAGTGAAAACAGCACCAAAACAGTTAAAACCCAACTCTAAAAGCTGAAACAGTGGGGTTACTCTGCAACACTCCATAAAAGAATGAAAAACTATTTCTCTGTCACCACAAGATGGACAGTCTTGGCTTATATCTGGGTTTAAAACAGAAATAAAACAATTTACATCATCACCTAAACCCAGTTTGGCACACCATGGCGCATCCGTCTTAGAACTGAGTTTAGCCTTACTGAGTTTAGGTCAGTAGAGCCACTTTTTTATCTTGAGAGCCTCAATGTGGTCTCTATTTCTAGTGGACTGTGATAAATGCTGGACTTCCACAATTTCCATCTCAAGACTCTTCATTGACCGGGATATGGCTTTATATTAATTAATTACTTACAAATTATTATTAATATTGTATTAATAATTACTAGTTACTATTAATAATATACTGATAATAACTATTAATCATTATTAGTAATAATAAAATAACATTATGATTAATCATTAATAAAATAGAAATACATTATTAAATATTAATAAAAAAAAGCACATAGAATAAAATTATCACCCAAATCTGTTTCACCTTGTTAGTGAATTTCACTCCAATTCATTACCACCAACTTTACACTTATTTTTTTACGTAATAGACCTCATTAACACAGAATTATACCTAGAATAATATATACATATTATATATGTTACCGGCAATGTATAGAAACCCGGCATTCTATAGAATACCTAAGCAGTGTATATAATCCCTGTCGTTTTTAGGCAAGGTATATTCTATTCTATAGAATGCCGGTTTTTATACATTGCCGGTAACATATACATATAATTATATATACATACTGTATAATATACATAGAATTATAAGATCTGTTACTGCTTTCTGATTGGCTGTTTGCGGTGATTTCCGACTGCAGAGGCATAAAAAGAATTGCGAGCGCGCAGGAAGCGTTTGAGTTTGAATGTACGTGCCACCAAACGGAAGAAAGGAAATCCATAAGTGCTATATGAATCGTGCTCTCGCACTTAAAAAATGGCAAGAAATGGCAGAGCCTAGGCAAGTTCCAGTACTCCAGGAACACCAGCATTTTAGTATGTTCACCTTAGTGTTCACTGCATCCCTGTAGTCATATATTTTATGTTGCATTTGTTTTTGGTTAGCTTAGCCATACTGGCCAACCAGCTTGGTAATGACGGTTTTGCTGCTTGTACAGCGTGGTCATGCTGACCAAACAGCAAAGTCAAGTTTGGTCATACTGTGTAGCTTGGTGAGGTTGATCATGCTTATAAACCAGCCAAACCATCAAACTCAAATGAAAACATACAACGTGCTGATCAAAATCTAAGCCGGTTTACCAGCCTGACCTGCCTTTCACGTCAACACTGTTTAGAAGTGTGAAAAGGGCCTGATAAAGGGAAACAGGCTTCAGCCTGAGTGGCCTGTTTTTCCGCTGGGTCCTAGTGCTTGTCCCATTTCCATTTAAATTGCCCATGTGCGTGCATGTGTGTGTGTGTTTGTGTGTGTGTGTGTGTGTGTGTGTGTGTGTGTGCATCCAACAATGGATTGGAGCCCTATCCTGGGCTTAGTTGGAATAGTGTAATGCCCTGTCCTGCGCCCAGTGAGGGCGTAGGGAACTAACTGTGACCCCAATAAGGATTAAGCGGGTGGGATAATGGATGGATAGATGGATGGAACATTGTTTTTGGACAGTAAAAACTGCAGGGGACCAAAACTGCTTTTTGAAAAAGTAAGGGGGGTATGTCCCTCCCAAATTAGGTCTGTGATTACAGCAAATATGGCTTCATACACTACAAAATAAATGGGTACATTTGTATTAAAAAAATAGTCAAATCTACTGTGTCTACATCTCTACATCAGTCATTATTTTATTTGAAATATTATTTCAAACTTCCACCCTCAACAGGAAAGCCCCGTGAGAAGCAAAAAACTGAATAAGCACATAGCAGGTAGTAGAAGACTGCTGACCGAGTAACTTTGAAGATCCGGATCAGACGGACGCAACGCAGCACAGAGATTCCAATGGGTGGGATCACATCCATCTCTACCAGCACTGTCTCCAGAATCCCGCTGCACACCACAAAGCAGTCGAAGCGGTTAAACAGAGCTATGAAGTAGATCTGAAAACCAAAGCTGTACATCTTCATCAGCATCTCCATGGTGAACAAAGCCAGCAGGATCTTGTTAGCTCGTTCTGAAGGAAAAAGAGCAGATTGTCATTTAGAGCAATTATTTGCAGAAAATTATCTACAGATCAAAATAACAAAACAATCCGAAGTTTACAAACCTCTAATAATGCAAAGAAAACAAGTTCACATTGATTTTATCCACTTTTGAACCCCACATTACTAATGTTTTAAATAGAAAAGAGAGATATAAGAATTTGGTGGATAACCCTGAATTTGCCTGCCCTCCTTAAACATTGTAGTTTAATTACTTTTCTGACTTTACTTGATGGCTTGTGACTATCCATCTTTCTTTTGATCATATACCATGTAATGTCACAC
>BRDA01004090.1:59970-95172 GCA_036984385.1 Crenuchus spilurus | reverse complement strand
CAGGATAACCAAGGAGTGGCTCCGTAAGAAGCATATCAAGGTTCTGGAGTGGCCTAGCCAGTCTCCAGACCTAAACCCTATAGAAAATCTTTGGAGGGAGCTCAAACTCTGTGTGTCTCAGCGACAGCCCAGAAACCTGGCTGATCTGGAGAAGATCTGTGTGGAGGAATGGGCCACAATCCCTGCTGCAGTGTGTGCAAACCTGGTGGAAAACTACAGGAAACGTTTGACCTCTGTAAAGGCTACTGTACCAAATATTAACACTGATTTTCACAGGTGTTCAAATACTTATTTGCAGTAGTAACACACAAATAAATTATTAAAAAATCATACACTGTGATTTCCGGATGTTTTCTTTTAGATTATGTCTCTCACAGTGGACATGCAGCTAAGATTAAAATTTCAGACCCCTCCATGATTTCTAAGTGGAAGAACAAATTCGCAGGGTGTTCAAAAATGTATTTTCCTCACTGTAAATTATTACATACGTGCAGTTGTGCCTCAAACCGATTTTTTGTTAAATACTTTTCCAGTCAGAAGCTTGAGTTTCTACACACCCTGTATGTCAGTGAGCCACTGTGGTTGATTGTAATGCTCGGAGGCACTCGCAGCTGTGTTGAGGAACACCAGCAGCAGCACCAGCCAGTAGAAGTTGCTGGATTTCACTGCCACACGACAGTTCTTCCTTAAGACCAGGTTCAGATGGTACAGCTGCTCACTGAAGAACAGAGGAGAACAGTCAGTGATGCAAAATGACACCGCTGATGATGTCTTACAATGTTTTTTTATTGAAGGACTTACCAGAAACTTATAGCCATCAGCTTTGCCCTTATTTGAAAGAATGGAAGAAAACTCAATGAGCCATAAGACATTATAATCCAACACACACACACACACAAAAAAAACATTTAAAAATAAATAAATAAATAAAATGCTGTTTGAACTTATCAGCACATAAGAACTTTGGCTTTTACTGAACATAATCTATTTTAAATCAAAATTATTAGATTTAATTCACTGAAATGAATTTTCATTAACTTTGGTTTTGGGGTAATGTGCTGCATTCATGTATTTAATGTAAAAACGCTTTTTTAAAAACAATATTTACAGTGCACAATGAAGTCACTGATTTACAGTCATTTCTGCCTCATATTGTATCAAAATAAAATGACTTGTATTGATTAACTTGTTATTTCTTTATTATTCATTGTATTATGTTAACTGATGCTATATGAGTGGTTTAGAATAATTTACTTATTTACTTACTTTTGTTCCAATATATACATCAATAATCAATATTCAAATCAATATCCAGGCTTTCAACTAAGACACCAAATGTTTATTTTACAGAACACACGTCTAAATAACTCGTTAACTAACTTATTAATGTCCATAATGTCCTTATTAATGTCCGTAATGTCCATAATTAACATGTCCATTCTTTTGTAAATGTAATTCACACAGAGCTCTTCAGTTACTTACAGCAAGTTCTCTTACAACAAAAATGGTGTCAAAATAGTGTCATTTGTAAAAACTATTAAAAGTGAATAGAACTGATTGACAGTGTTGAAAATTTCTACAGATCATTTTTGTAGTATTGCAGCTGAGGAACAGCTTTGAGATGAAAAGTTTGGTTAGTTCATAAATAAGTACTGTACACTAAGTAAGTAAGTACTAATAAGTACTGTACACATTCCTGACTTCTAAGAACAGATTTGAATTCAGCATAAAAAGTACTATACAGTCCACATATTTTAGTTAGTGGGACAAAAAACTAAAACTTGTTGCCTAGTCTCTGAAGCTAATTCTTTTCATTTTAGCTGCAAACAAACTGAGTTTACATTAAAATGGAAAACTATGGAATAGTATGTATAATATAAAACAATATGACTGTACTGTATAGAGGCACAGCAGCCATTGTCGTCATCCAGGAAAGCCTCAAACTCTGAGTCTGAGTCCGATTCTGTAAAAATACAGTGTAGAGTTAAGCCCATTCAAATGATTCTTTTTCAAAAGTCTCACTAAATCATGTTCAGGTTTCTCTAAAGAGAATAAAGTTTATCATACCTCCATCTTCACTGTGTTTATACCAGCCGTATTTCTTCATCATCTTTTTCTTGGCCACCACAGCACCTTCAACCACACGAAGATTTAGTTATGTTTAAAATCTAGCACTCATTCTCTCTGCATATGTTTATTTCATTGTAATCAATGTAGTCGTAATGTCGTGTATTTTTAGGTTTCATACCTTTTTATGGGTCAAGTTTTGATTTAATATTCAGTATTTTACCTTAAAAAATATATTGTTTGTTTTGAAATATTGAAATGTTTTCATGTCAAACTGGCTTTTCTCAGCACCTGCTGTGCCATCTCTTTAAAAAATACACCCCAGAAAACACAATTCTGTAAATCTATAATTAGGGTTCCACCTAATTCAGGGAGCATTGCATAATTTAACCATTTAAACCATTAAGTTTTCACATTTAAGAAAAGTTTTAGATTTTACAGCAATTTCATGACTCAGAATGAGCAGTATGAGTGCAGTTTTGAACCCTACCAACATCTTTCTTACAGTTTATTTCATATAGCGCTTTTCACCAACACATGCACTCTCAAAGTTTGAAGGGATATCTCTCCAGCCTCCTAGATGTAGACTTAGTAGCTGTGGAAGAAGATGCCTGTCAGGAATCCTAATAGTATGGGGCACAGCTCACTCATTCAGGGAAAATTGTGTTAACCTCACAAGGCCACGTGAATCCAAAATGTCAAATAATGTCTACATAAAAACTCTGATGATTTTCAAGGCCGTGAAATTGGTAGTAACTGTAAAAATGACAAATCAATTGAATGTGGGCATAATCCCCACCCCTCTCTCCAAACACTCAACTGTAATAGGTTATATCTAGATGTCTAGTTTTGATTATGACTCCATAAAAGATTTTAAAGTTTTAAATTTCAGTTACACACTTGATTAACATCATCTCCTTGTATCTACACTCACTGTCCATGTTATCAGCTCCACTGATCACACAGGAGCACTTTGTAGTTCTACAGTTACAGACTGTGGTTCATCTGTTTCTCTGTATACTTTATTATCCTCCTTTCACCTGTTCTTCAGTGATCAGGACCCCCACAGAGCAGGTGTTATTTGGGTGGTGGATCATTCTCAGCACTGCAGTGACACTGATGTGGTGGTGGTGTGTTAGTGTGTGTTGTGCTGGATGCAAAGCTGCTGATGTTTGTAAACAGCTCAGTGTCACTGCTGCAGTGAATATATTCGGGGTTCCCGCAGGTCCTTAAAACATCTTAAAATGTCTTAAATTAAAATCTGGGTAATTGTCTTAAATTTACCGTAAATTTGCTTTAGGTATTAAATTTTCATGCGGTGCATTTAATGCCTATGGGAAAGCAGAGTAGCCCACAGTAAAACATCTAATAGTGCGTATTTGAGATTAACTTAGATGGTGTAGTAAATGAGAGGCTCGGTGCTCTAAGCAGCTCATCTATGGCTGTAACCTCATTGGACAGCAACCTATTTGGGAAACGGAATCTTCGACCAATCAGAGCGCTTGCTACCACTGGTGGAGTCTGACCTGACGTGGAAGAGACCTCAGATGAGACACTGGCAAGTTCAGTTGAGGGGCAAATTGGTCAAGAAGAAGTACAGTAGATGAGCGTGCACTTTTGCTCCCCATTCATTCTTAATGGGAAAAAAAATCCCAGATTAAGGAAGTTTTTAGGAAAACCATGCATCCGATCAAAATTTTGTATACAAGCCCGGATCACGCAATCGGACCAAACAATCTGGAGTTGGAATGATGTTGATATCTCAAAAACTGCGGGATAAGCGGTATAAAAATCTGGCAGAAGAAGAATATAAATCGAATAACAGTATATTGCACATTGCTTAAAAAGCATTCAATTTGCAAAGGTCTTAAAAAGCATTCAATTTGATTTTTACATTTTAAGAACCCTGATATTGCACCAACGAAAACTAGAAGACCAACAGAAACAGATGAGCTACTTACTGTCTCTGACTTTACATCTACAAGGTGGACCAACAAGGAAGGTGTGTCTAATAGAGTGAACAGTGAGCTAAACAGTGTATAAAATCCCCAGCAGCTCTGCTGTGGCTGATCCACTCAAACCAGCACAACACACTAACACACCACCACCACATCATTATCACTGCTGAGAAGGATCCACCAGCCAAATAGTACCTGATCTATGGGGGTTCTGATCACTGAAGAACAGGATGAAAGGAGGTTAATAAAGTATACAGAGAAACAGATGACCTACAGTCTGTAGAACTACAAAGTGCACTTACATAGTCATTGAATCTGATAAAATGAACGTTGAGTGTAGATACAAGGATGTGCTTGCAATGGAATGACTATGTATGTATGTATGCATGTTGGCTCACGCTTATTTCCATCTTCATCCATGTCCTCTGCCTCGATGAGCCAGTCCATGTAGCCCACCATGTCCTGCTCCATCTGCTGCTTCTCCTGAGCCTTCTGCAGCTCCCCACGACACACAGCTTTCTCCCTCTCTTTAGAGAACTCACTGAACACACAAACGTATAACTCAAAATGACAAATATTTATCAAATGTATTCATTTAACTTCAAATCAGATGGATCTACTCACCCGCTCAACACACCCAACACAAGGTTCAGGACAAAGAAAGAGCCAAAGATGACAAGAGACACAAAGTAAACCCAGGGCAGCTCAAAACCAATAGCATCGTTCATCTGGAGAGAGAGAGAGAGAGAGAGAGAGAGAGAGAGAGAGAGAGACACAGAGAGAGAGAGAGAGAGAGAGAGAGAGAGAGAGAAAGAGAGAGAGAAATGATCAACAGAGAATATTACACACTTTTTTTTATAAATAATTGTCTATGACAAACAGTATTCTGAGTAATTTAATGAGAGACTACAAACTCAATAGTTTGGGGTCACCCAGTACTAGCCATTTCAAATTGATAAAAATCTACAATTCTGCTGCTCCAGAAGGGTGAGGTAAGATGGCTTCACTGCTTTTAAGCTCAGTTTTAGTGTCTCCCACAAGTTCTTTACAGGTACAGATGTGTAAGGGACCGCCCATCACTCCCTTCGAGTGCAGCAGAAGTGTCAGTGCACCACACCTTTCCACCTCCGCTGCACTCATTCATCCCTGGCTGCAGCATTTTTGTTTTGTTTAGTATTGTTTGTTGTTGTTGTTTGTCCTTTATTTTTAGTTACCACTGCCCTCTCTACACTTGGATCCAACCCAAAAGTGTCTAGGTATAGAACTAGCACAATGCTAATTGTCGGGCTATATGCTTCCATTACTTTTGAGGTAGATTAGCTTTGCCATTCAAAAATACTTTGAACAGCAAACATGCCTGATTGACTAAAACTACTACTTATTCAACACAGCTTGTGATCTGACAGAAAGAGAGAGAGTACATTTACCCAGTATAATACATCAGTCCACCCTTCCATAGTGATGCACTGGAAGACAGTGAGCATGGCAAAGAAGATGTTGTCGAAGTTGGTAATGCCGCCATTGGGGCCTTCCCAGCCTCCACGGCACACGGTGCCATTTCCCACACAGAATCGACCATTACCAGCAAACGCACAGGGTGTTGGGTCATCTTCTACATAGAGTTCTGCAGAGGGCACAGAATGATGTCATGCAAAATAGCCATAAGTGTTTTTCTACTCTAGCAATTATAAAAAAAAACATACATGCAGACAAAGTTGTTACTGTTGAGTTGAAAATACTGTTGAGTTTAAATTGCTTTACAGTGATATATGGTATATGCTATGATCCAGACATTTCCTGCCATCAGCAAAGTGCATGGTTTTCATTTACTATATTTAATATAATACTCTGTATTCATTGTGGTTAACATTTAAAAGTCCAATCAAAATTGTAGTGTAATTTTGGGCCCCGAGTGGCTCAGCGGGCTAAGACGCTACCACTATGACCCGAGGGTCGCGAGTTCGAATCCTCTTTTACTTTTCTCAGTATATATAGTTTGATTTGATTGATTAGATTTGACAGGGATGTGTGTGTGTGTGTGCGCGCGTGCACATGAATATGACCTGTCCCAACGTAGAAGCAGGTCTTGTGCATCCTGCCGATGAAAAGCTCCAAGCCAATGATGGCGTAAATGATGATGACAAACATGACCAGCAGACCAATGTGCAGCAGAGGAACCATAGCCTTCATAATGGAGTTCAACACAATCTGCAGACCTGTAAACACACACGTACAGACATTCAGTTATATCAGCTTTAGTCACTAAACACACACAAAACACATATGGTCATATCAGAATATTGTGTACACCCTTGTTTGAAATGAACCCGGGATGTCATAGATGCCATGTAACAAGGTTTGCTGCACATATAAATAAGTGAGTACACCAATCAGTTGTAGCAGAGTACAAACTGGTCATGATTGGGTAAAATACGCAGTTTGACTGATGTATATAATAGGGGACCCAGAGAAGGGTGGTAGCCCAGAAACCACCATAGTGAAAATGCCCTGAGAATGTACATTGAGTACCTCCCAACAGTGTAACAGTGGTGGCCCACAAACCATTGATGACAGAGGGGAACAACGACTTCGCTAAGTGGAATTAATACACCACGGTGAACCAGTTAACCTCTCTAATGAACACAACAGCACCATCACTGAGCAAAAACTCAGAGCCGAGGATGGTAATTCTACCTACCACTAATAGGTACAGTGGCAGCGCCTGGCAAGTGTGGATCATGCCCTGCGCGTGGGGCCATCTCGGCCCATGGGGTACCAAAACACTGTCCATCACCGCCACCACTGTCCCCAAGAAAAGCCCCAGAAAGCATTTCTGCTTAGGCACCTAAATGCCTAGTGCCAGCACGAATTAGGTAGGTGTTCATAACATTCTGATATGGAATTTCAGGCCTGTTCAATCATTTTTTCTGTAGTTTGTAGTTGCTAACCCTCTGACACTCACACACACATACTTACTGGGCACACCGGAGACCAGGCGGAGGGGCCGCAGCACTCTGAAGGCTCGGAGGGCTTTGACATCCAAACCTCCTGGTTTACCTGCTGCATGATGACTATCACCTGATTTAGGCTCACCGCCCATCTCTGCTACAACACTGAAGAGCCTGTTCACACACACACACACACACACACACACACAACTTTACTCAGAGCAAGAGTACAGGTGAGCAAAAGCATATTTTAGCATTATCATACTAAATTACATCACAATATATTTTTCCATGGGTCTCATCAGCATTTCTATAACACTGAATAATGCATCTAATATTAAATACATTTCAATCATTTGTAGAGAACCTATAAAAACAGTTTTCTGTATAGTAACCACATCAACAACATAGTGACAAGTAGGTGTCAGTATGTTGCCATTATGTTATTACAAAGCGATGATCTTAGATGTAGATTATCTGATACACAGCACAAACCCGACAATGACAATGATGAAGTCCAGCAGATTCCAGCCGCTACGGATGTAAGCACTGGGATGCATGACCAGCCCATAAGCCAGGATCTTTGTAAAGGTCTCAATGGTGAAAATAACCAGAAAAATGTATTCCACTTGTTCCTAAGAAGACAAACAGGAAAGAGAAGAATTGTGGCAGGAAACAGAAAGGATAAAGAAAAAACAAGCATGATTGTTAGAGGCACATGTGAACTTATAAAAAAAACCTTTATCATACCTAAAATCAATCAACTTTTCTGATGTTAAAGTGGTATGGATGTGTTAAATTGATGACACTTATAAAAGGAAAACCATAAGTGGACTGCATAGTGTAGAAAATGGAATGTACAGTAAGTGTTTGATAGACAGGCCAAAACAGCTCATAACCACTGAAGGCCACAACTAAACTCAAACAGAGTTTCAGAGATACATCTCCATTCTATGAACATGACTTTGTTGCAGCGTTTTCATGCAATAATCTGACTAATAGCTCAATCGGAATAAAATACGTCAATGTGTACAGTCAACTGGAATAAACTAGTCCAATGGAGTCAATTTCGACTACAATTTCCATCTGATTAAAAGTGATGGGTAATCATTTAAATCTGTTAAACAGAAGAATAATAGTCATGTAAACACCTACATTTCATTACATTACCAAATAGAAAGCTTAAATATATTGTGTGCATATGAATTGGTGTCAGAGCTGAAGTTTACAAAATTCATCACTGCGTCTGGAGCTGGTCTGCAGAAGCGAGAAAGTTTAAACGTTAAAATACTCCAGGATTTTAGATGCCTAAATAACTCATTATTGAGAGCTTTAATGATACCGTCAGGAATATGTGAAGTGGGCTCAGCAGGCTTAGATGCTAAAACACTATGACCAAAAAAAAAAAAAAGTTTATGTGAAGTGACCAGCAGAAACCTGAGGGTTGTTGCAGGCTTTCATTAACCCTCATATTATGTTTGGGGTCAATTTGACCCGATCCAATATTTAACGTTAAAAATACATGTATAACAGGAATTTTTTTGCTTTGTATTTAATGACCTTTACTAATTGCATGCTGATAACTGAGTAAACATAAAATTAACATGACATGTTTTTTTAGCGTTCTGTACACATATTGTATACATCAGTATTCTTTGGAGTCAATTTGACCCCAGGCTGTTTTATCTGTATAACATATAAAATATCAACATTTTAGAGAGTAGAAAGTGTCTGAGACAGAGGAGAATATGTTTGAGACAGAGGAGAATGTGTTTGAGACAGAGGAAAATGTGTCTGAGACAGAGGAGAATGTGTTTGAGACAGAGGAAAATGTGTCTGAGACAGAGGAGAATGTGTTTGAGACAGAGGAGAATGTGTTTGAGACAGAGGAGACAGTGTTTGAGACAGAGGAAAATATGTCTGAGTCAGAGGAGACTGTGTCTGAGTCAGAGGAGAATAGGTCTGAGTCAGAGGAGAATGTGTTTGAGACAGAGGAGAATGTGTTTGAGACAGAGGAGAAAGTGTTTGAGACAGAGAAAAATGTGTCTGAGACAGAGGAGAATGTGTTTGAGACAGAGGAGAATGTGTCTGAGACAGAGGAGACAGTGTTTGAGACAGAGGAAAATATGTCTGAGTCAGAGGAGACTGTGTCTGAGTCAGAGGAGAATGTGTCTGAGACAGAGGAAAATATGTCTGAGTCAGAGGAGACTGTGTCTGAGACAAGGGAGACAGTGTCTGAGTCAGAGGAGAATGTGTCTGAGACAAGGGAGACTTTGTCTGAGACAAAGGAGAATAGGTCTGAGTCAGAGGAGAATATGTATGAGACAGAGGAGAATGTGTCTGAGACAGAGGAGAATGTGTCTGAGACAGAGGAGAAAGTGTCTGAGACAGAGGAGAATGTGTCTGAGACAAAGGAGAATGTGTCTGAGACAGAGGAGAATAGGTCTGAGTCAGAGGAGTATGTGTCTGAGACAGAGGAGAATATGTATGAGACAGAAGAGACAGTGTCTGAGACAGAGGAGAATATGTATGAGACAGAGGAGAATGTGTCTGAGACAAGGGAGAGTGTGTCTGAGTCAGAGGAGAATGTGTCTGAGACAGAGAAGAATGTGTCTGAGACAGAGGAGAATATGTATGAGACAGAGGAGAATGTGTCTGAGACAAAGGAGAATGTGTCTGAGACAGAGGAGAATGTGTCTGAGACAGAGGAGAAAGTGTCTGAGTCAGAGGAGACTGAAATTATAATAATTTTCTGGGGGGTTAAATTACTGGGGTCAAATTGACCCCAAAAACAAATGATGTTATTAAATATGAACATAATATGAGGGTTACAAAAGCCAAAAATGTAATAATAAAACTTTTAAAAAGACATTTGACCACATTTCTTTTCTATTATCCTTATTGTCTGAAATATGAATCATTCTATGAAAACTGTTTTTTACTTTTTGCAGAGTAACATGTAGTGAAGCGGCTAGTTAGCAGACTAGCCTAGCATTCACGTTGTTTACTTTGTTAATAAAGCTAACAGACCCTAAAATCCATCCAATGTGTTTAAGACAGACATATTTCTCTCAATGAACACTTCATTAAACAAAAGAAACAGTAAACACACACTCATTAATGTCTCTCTCTTTCTTCATCACTTTTTTCTTGTTGTTATGCTAACATACACAAATGGTGCTCTGAGCATGTGCATATTTTTATCCAGTTACTTGTAGTGTGAATATAAATGGAGATGTTCATCAGACTGTTAAGTACAGTGTGCATATAAACACCTCAGGATTAATCATGAATCAGAATGAATTCAGTCAGGTTGGTGCAAATCTTTGCATATAAACATAGCCAGTGAGACGTATGGCCATAACTATAGCAAAACAGTAACATAATATGGTCAAAACAAAGGCCACAGCAGCATAAAATAGATGACTTAATAAATCATAGTTGAAGGTTCTCAAATGCATGTTTTTGCCAATATGAGCTTGGATGTTGTCATCAAAAATAAACCTGATCCAATTTGCTGTATTCAGTTGCTGTATGTGATTTGTGCTGCTTTCTGTGGAAATAAAAAATAACTGACCATACATCTCAAAGTCTTAGTGGAGTTATTTGGGTAGGGGTGTGGCTAAGTCCCATTTATGTTATGGGAATAATATGAAAAAAATGAAATGGGCCCTTTAAGTGCATCAAGTCATTGAAGCCATATTTGCTATTCTTTCTGTGAAGACAATGAAAAAGATCTGTCTGTATATGTCTGTCTGTCTCTATCTAATATATCTGTCTGCCTATCTCTGTCTATATTTGTGTGTCTGTCTATATCTGTCTATCTATCTATCTATCTATCTATCTATCTATTATATATCTGTTTGTCTCTCTGTCTCTATTTGTCTTTCTCATGCTTGCTCAAACACACACACACACACACACACACACACACCTTCTCATCAGCTTTACTCTACAGCACGCTGAGCTCATTATTATGTTGCCCTGTTGACCCAGTCACTAAGAGGCTACTGCAAATGGCTAAAGGTGTTCTCAGTAATGCTAATGATCAGGCTAATATATACAATGACAATACTTACACTGTACAGAGTGTCAAATTACAAAATTTATCCAATCTTTTAAACAACAGCACTGAAAGTCAGTCATTTAAAAGTTCAACTGCAGGGATTTGACTCGTTGAGCCCATTTTTACCACATTTCCATAAAACATTTCCATTTGAGTTAAATAAGGCATTAGGGAGGCTGGTAAAACATGGATGACAAGGTCAAATTGATTTATATTATTTTGGCCTGTCATTTGGTGCACAATCAAATGCATTATATAATACATAAAATAAAATAAAAAACCCTGAGAATTCTGTCTTTGAAATCAATTACAGTTGTGGCCAAAAGAATGGCGCAAATTTTGGTTTTCACAATGTTTGCTGCTCAGTTTTTTTGGGGGGTAATTTGTATTAACTGAAGAGTGATTAGATGAATTGCATTTAACTGCAAAGTCATTCACTGCCATGAAAATGACCTTATCACAAAACTTACTGCATTCTAGTGCACTTCAGCCCTACAAAACGGCCTGTAACATCATTTCAGTGATGATCTCGTTAGCTCAGAAGAAAAGATTCACGAGGACAGCACAGCTGATCTCACTTCTGTCATGCTGATTAGAAGAGCTTTAAAAGGGTAGTGGTGCTTTAAAGTTTTCTTCTGTTAACCATGGTTACCTCCAAGGAAAGACCTGCAGTCATCATTGCATTGCACCAAAAGGGTTTCACAGGCAAGGACACAGTAAGATAGCACCCCAATCAACCATTTATCCAATCATCAAGAACTTCAAGAAGAGAGGTTCAATTGCAGTGAAGAAGCCTTCAGGGCACCCAAGAAAGTCACCAAGCATCAGGACCGTCTCCTAAAGAGGACGCAGCTATGAGATCGGGTCACCATCAGTGCAGAGCTTGCTCAGGAATGGCAGAGGCCAGGTGTGAGGGCATCTGAATGCATAGTGAGACGAAGGCTTTTGGAGGATGTATTGGTGTCAAGAAGGGCAGCAAAGAAGTCACTTCTCTTCAAGAAAAACATCGAGGATAGAGTGAGATTCTGCAGGAAGTTCAGGGATTAGACTGCAGAGGACTGGGGTCAAGTTATTTTCTCTGATGAAGCCCCCTTCAGACTGTTTGGGACATCTGGAAAAATGACTGGAGAAGAAAAGGTGAGCACTACCATGAGTCCTGTGTCATGCCAACAGTAAAGCATCCTGAGTTCACTCAAAATTTAGCCTAAGAACACTGCCATGAATAAGGAATGGCATCAAAACATCCTCCAAGAGCTTTTCCCAATGATCCAGGAGTGTGTATATATATATATATATATATATATATATATATATATATATATATACACACACACACACACACACTACCGGTGAAAAATTTTAGAACAGTTTCTGGTGCACCTAGTAGGTCAGGGGTTCATCCTACAGTAAGATAATGACCCAAAACAAGTCCAAGCTCTGCCAGAACTACTTCAGGAAAAAACAACAAGACGGTCAGCTTGAAAACATGGAATGGAGCACAGTCTCCAGACTTAAACCCCATCCAGCTGATTTGTGATGAAGTGAAAAGTAAAGCAAACCTACAAGAGCCAACATTTATGTGACGTTCTGCAGCAGATTAGTGAAGAACTGTCTGAAGAATGTTTGATGTCTGTTGTAGAAAGAATGAAGAGTGTGTTCAGCTGTTATATCTGACACAGGTGCTGCTTTGTGTCCAAAGTTTAGAGACATTTTGGTCTATAAACTGATTCACTGACGTCTTATTTAACTCCTATACTTTCATTTCAGAGTTAATGAGACATTAAACTCAATCATTTTACATACAAAACAGGAAGAAATGGGGTGTTCTGCAACTTTTTACCAGTACTGTAGTTGGATAAGGCTGCCCACCTCTCAAGTCAAGTGTGCTCACTGCCTTCTAGCACGTGTGTTTCACTGCATAGATGGGTTAAATGCATAGTTTAAATTCCTCTGCGTGCAAGCACAACTCACTGTCATTTACATAAACATGTCTCTCCACATATCTATCTGTACACAGAGGCTAAACAGAGCAGCTCACCATCACAACTTCAGTCCAGTAAGAGGGCACTAGACCTGTACCCAAATTTTAGATACACATGACAATGTCTGTGACACCTTAGCAGACACTATTATTTTGTCAAGTGACTCATGTACATAGGACTACAAATCAGATTTGGTCACTTCTAACTTGAAATCTGAACTTCCGGTCAAAAAAAAAAAATCTGATTAAAGAAATTAATCTGCTTTGTCCTGCCGTGTGAACAAAGTGGGAGCACAGATGAAAGAGCAAGAAAGAGCACCATGCTATGTGTGTCAGGTAGGACAGATGGTGTGTTCTCTGATCCTGTTGAGAGTTTAGAGCACTTTCTCTCTCTAATGTCATTAGACTGCACTGGAAAGACCTTCACCTTCAGACAAATCCAGCACATATCACATGTCATACACATACATGCACTGAATTTCTCAAATGTTCACTTCAGTAACATAAATAAAATAGACTGCATAATTACATTTAGTGTAGACTCAAAAATTCACACCTTACAGTATAAGCTAAAGTTAGTTTGGAATTCATTCATTCATTCATTCATTATCACACCCGCTTAATCCTTATTAGGGTCGCGGTTAGTCCCCCACCCCCTCACTGGGCGCAGGGCAGGGAATTACACTATTCAACTAAGCCCAGGACAGGGCGCCAGTCCATCGCTGGGTGACACACACACACACAGACACACCTACGGACAATTTTTAGAGTACCCAATTCACCTGACCTCCATGTTTTTGGACTGTGGGAGGAAACCGGAGACCCCGGAGGAAACCCACGCAGACACGGGGAGAACATGGAAACTCCGCTCAGATGGGGAATCGAACCCAAGACCCCAGCGCTGAGAGGCGAATGTGCTAACCACTAAGCCACCGTGCCCCCCCTAGTTTGGAATTACCAGCTATAATTACCATATGAAGCTAATAACAATAAATGTGTTTTTCCATTTATCAGCAAATCATTTATTGGCCACCAATAATGATTAATAAATAATAAATAATAATAATAATTAATAAAATAATAATGAATGAATAATAAATAAATAAATAATAATAAATAAATAATAAATCATTATTATTAATAATAATAATAATAATAATAATAATAATAATAAATAATAATATTAATAATAAATAAATAATAATAATAATAAAATCAATAATCAATAATCATTAATAAATAAAATAATAATAAATCAATAATCAATAATCAATAATAATCAATAATCGTTTATTGGCCATCATTTATTGGATCTGGTCTTGTGACCAGAAGGTCGCCGGTTCGATTCCAGGAAAGATCGTGAATGAAGTGCCCTTGAGCAAGGGACCAAACCCCCAACTGCTCCCTGGGCGCCATGGATCGAGTCACCCACCACTTCCAGTACATTCCGTTGTGTGTAATCACACTGACAAAGGATGAATCTAATCTAATATATTGTGCACCTCTACTATAAATTGCTGAGATCCAAGATTTTTTTATGTCAGATTAATGCTCAAACTAATAAGGCAGAAATATCACTTTCATATCATGCTCAAAATGATACTCCTGTAATAATTAGTGTTAAAAGTAGTTATAATTATTACATGGCCAGTTCTGATCAGATTTTTTCACAGCCAAACTACCCAATGGCTGAAATTTTTAGCCAATTTCTATACTTTAGCTTAACTGAACGTGTGTAAAACACATTTCCAGTACTTTCTAGTGGCCTAAGTAAGTTCCAGTGTGCATAATATTATTTGATGTTTATCTGATGGACAGAAAGGCATCTAAAATTCTTTAATTGTCTATTTCAATAATGAAAACATTAATTAATCAAACAGTGCAAAATTGAAAGTAAGAAGCAACCAGATATTAATGTCATAAAATTGCAACAAAAGAAAAAATTAAAACTGGTCAATAATAGGCCTTTGTTCCAAAATCTATAAATTTCTACAGATTCTGATCAAAATATTTCTGGAAAGTTAGACAGACATCACAGTTGAACAAGTGAGAGATCACCAGCTGCGTCAGATGGATATGTGGGTGATGTTGACTGAGCTGTTCTGAGTTTGTTGACTGATATGAAGAGAAAAGGAACATCACTGAGCAGGCACTTACCAGATGATGATTGGTAGCGTTGGAATCGTCTTCAGGAAACGGTCTCGACACTCCAAGGGCAACACAGTTAGCAAAAATGGCTAACAAGATGAATATATCAAAGGGCTTAAAGAACTGAGGTTAAGGGCTGTACAGTTACAGGCAGTGAGACAAAACAAAAGCTGGACAGAATGAGTCATCTGTGTGAAAATCAAAAGAATATCTGTAAGGTTTAGCACATGTTTAGTGATATTTTATCACCAGATTAAAAATGTTTTGGTCATTATATTGACCCCCTATGCCAGGGATGCACAATTCTGCTCCTGTACCTGAAATATTATGCTTTTGGGAGACACTCAATGTACAAAAAGTCCATTCTCAGTACATCTTCACTACAGCAGCTCTACAACATCTCACAAAGTTAGTGGTTTCTGAAAAACCTTCACCTGGTACTAAAGTAACAGACAACTCTGACATACTAAGCATCTCCAATCTTTGGCAGATAATGTACACTGGATGAAGGATATTTCCACTCCACGAGTGCGAGGGCGGCCATGCGGATGGGGTTACTGAGAGTCAAGCAGCACAGTGCTCTGGGGGCTCGTAGTTTGGACTTGTTGGCCTGCATCTGTTTCTTGGCCCCTCCAGCTCTCCTTCGACCCCCACCCGAACCTGTCGAGTTGAGTGTGTCCGATTTGTGGAGGTCCCCGGCAGCCCCCCCTGCAGCTCCATCTGAGAGAAACATGGCAAAAAATGAACTTTTACCACTAAAATAACTGTTTCCAATCATGGTTACAGGTAAACTGATTTTAACTAATGATATATGACTCTTGTTCGTGATGCTGTATTGTGCAATTTTTCATTTATTATAATGTATAGTTAATAAAGATATGCATACAGTACCTTGTAAAAAGCACAAAAGCAGTAGTGCTACTAGTCATATTAGAGGACTAGAGGAAGCAGAATGATAATTATTTTCAATGTAGAAATTACAAAATGTTATAATTATCAGTGAAGGTAACAGTAGTGTGGGTGATGCTATTGGTAATATTATAAGTCAATCTTTAGGCTATACAGTGAGTTTTGTTATAGGTGGAACTAGTAATAGCCCAATTAATTGATTGTTTGATTAATTTAGTCAATTATGGACATAAATAATCAGCATTGGCCTACATTCAAAAAGCCATTAAATGAAAAATACCACATTTACAGGCACATCTACAGGCAGACTGAACAGTGCGTTTGCTGTAGAGTAGTGTTAGGGCTCCCCCTAGTGTCACTTCTAACACCCAATGTGGAAACGAAGTAAAACGTACTATCCTTAAATTACATTTTAACAAATACATATTGTTTGTATTTATATTTTATAATACTTAAAACAAAATAAATGTATACAAAACATATATTTACAGGCACATCTTCAGGCAATCTTAACAGTGTGTCTGTCAAGCTCTCCACTCCTGAGCCTGCTTCAGTTTCTCTCTCTCTCCTGCTTGCTCACTTGTTTCTCCCCCACTGTCTGCCAGAGTTACGCTTCTTCTGTGCTCTAAACTACATCTCCCGTCAGCCATTGCTCCCCCCATCCAAACTCCATTACCCACAATTCTCCAAGGACTCATCCAGTCATGTGATTCCCATCTCGGCTGTGTTCCCTTCATATCTCATTAGCTTCCCTATGAAACCCTCTTTCACAGTCAAGTCATTGCAAAGTATTGCCTTACTAAGTATTATGTTCTTTCTTTCTTTGTTAGTTTCACCTTGTTCTACCTTTTAGCCTGTTTAGCTTATGTTCTGTTTGTTAGCCTGTTCCCTTGTTTTGCCCTTTGCCTTGTTTATTAGCTTTAGCTCTGTTAGTTAGCCTGTCCTTGTGTTAGCCTTTAGCTCTGTTTGTTAGCTTAGTCCTGTGTGTCCTTTGTTCTATATATCATTGTGTATAATATATCTTGTTCTGGTATCTGACCCTGGCCTGTATCCTGACTACTTTTCCTCTGACCTTTGTCTTATGTTTATGCCCTGCTTGGTATTTAATCTGATACTGTTTACTGGTTTGTGTCATTGGATTTTGTTATTTTTGGATATTTTTAGTGAAACCAATTTCTCTTAATCTGCAAGACATCTTTTGTTACACATACAGCCCGACAGTATCTGCTCTGAAGCAATGATAGATCTCTAGTGTCTGTTTCTCCACTCACTATCATTAAATGATCCTTTCATCTCAGTTCAACAATTGCATTTTTATTACATATAAACCAAGATGCAAACAAACCAAACAATACAACATTTGCAGGCAAATGTTCAGACAGTCTTATCAATGTGTCTGCTCTAAAACAATGTTAAAGCTCCACCTAGTGTCAATTTGACCATTCTGTGCAGAGATAAATTCATAAAACTATCATTTCAATTCAACAATAACAAATTTCATTGTTTCTGCATTTATATTATCAAATGTAAAACATGTGACCAAATATAAATATGTACAGGCACATCTGCAGACAGTCTAATCAGTGTGTGTGATCCATAGACTGTACAGTTGATGATCTGATTTAGAGCAATGTTTCAAATTCCTCTTAGTGACAATTACCATTCTTTATAAATAAATATAACTATCCTCTCATCTCAATTCAACAATTATTTTTGTAACAAATACACTGATGTGTGTATATAAAGCATATGCATTATATACTGGCCATCAGCTCTGGCCTTTGAAAAACTAAAAAAATTGTTTGATCCGCAGGTGGAACTACCTAACCCAGCATTTCCTTCCAGCCACTGCACTGTAGATGTGTCTGGTCTATGACTCAAGATATTTCTCCTATTGTCTCAGATTTTATCATATTTGTTTACTCAGATTTGTTTCAGCCTGGTCAAATTTAGCCTGTTATGAAGCTACTTAACATTTGAAGCTACTTTAGTTGTACTATATTTATTAGCAAATAAACTGTACCATATTTATGCCACACTGCAATCTACTGGCTTGGGCTAGGTCTTGTAAAGGTCCGCATAATGTCTTGTACATGACAAAGGAATTTTAGGCTGCAGCTCTGTAAGCTAACCAGTTTTTATTTGTCCTGAGCTGGATCAGGAACCAGATTCTAACTGTGCAGGTGGACTACAAAACTGGAGGTGACCTAGTCATTACCGTGCCATTAGTTTAGACTAGTGAGGACACAGAGGCTTACGTCTGTTGGACTGAATATGCAAAGAAATGACAGGCCGGCAGGCGGAGAGGACATATGGCCAGAGTTGGATACCTGCACTGAAAGGTGCCTTACATGGGATCGGACAGATGTGACCTAGATCTGAATTAGAACTGCACCTGAAAGCTCAAAGGCTGAAGGCAACGGAGAGCAGTATGTGTAAAACACACTGTAGAGTATATTAAAGCAAAATAAGTAAACATCTAACAGTTTATATACTAAGGATGGCTGGCGGATCAGTACTGAAATATCAAAACTTTTTTTTTTTTTAAATAGATCCTCACTTTTTGTAACTATTGATTATTTAAACCAAATATCTGGGGTTCATACTGTCTGCAGTGAAATAAAACTCAAAGTAAATGTAAGAAACACACAATTTTTTTATATGAACATTTTACACACTGTCAAGTTCTTTTTGAATTGGAGCTGATTATTTGTTACATGTAATATGACATTTCAAGCCTTTTTTGTATTACTGTTGATCAGTTTGGCTTATAGTTCATGAAAATCAGAAATACAGAATTTCACACTATTAGAATATTTAATTTCAAGTTTGAGTAAATTACTATTCAAAAAGTATCAACATTAAAACATAAAAAGGCTTGAAATATGTCACTTTACATGTAGTAAATATAAAATATACTATTTTAGAGAGGCACTGAATGAATATGAACGTAAAGTGTCTTGTGGTTTATGTATGAAGTGGAACAAAAAAATTGAAATATGTCACTTTACATTAATAAATATAAAATATACAGTATCCATTTACAGCACCCATCACAAATTTGGACACACCTTCTGGACATTCGGTGGTGTTTCATGATTTAACAATGTTCTGCATTGTAGATTAATGCTAAAGTCATCTAAACTATGAATAAACACATGTGTAATTATTTTGTAAACAAACAAGTAAACAAACCAGAATATGTTTATATTTTACATTCTTTAAAGTAGGCACCTCTTGCTTAGATGGCAGCTTTCTTGGCATTTCTCAGTCAGCTTTATGAGGTAGTCACTTGGAATGGCTTTCAGTTAACAGCTGTGTCTTATCAAGAGTTCATGACTTGCATTTATTGCGTCTTCATGTGTTTGAGACATCAGTTGTGTGTCTACTTTGAAGTAAAATCTAAAACATGTTTTGGTTTGTTTAACATTTTTAAGTTTACTACATGATTCCTTATATTCATTTACAATATAGGAAAAAAGAAACAAAGAAAACATTGAATAAGAAAGTATGTCCAAACTTCTGACCAGTATTTTATCACAATTTAACTTTTTAAAATTAAATTATTTTTACAAAACTATAAAATCCCAAATTAACTGTAAATAAAAATATTCACATGGCATATATAAAATACTGTGTATATACTTAGATGATCGTCCAAGCTATAAGTATGTAAAATTTCTTCATGTTTTATCATTCATATGAATATTTATTTGCACATTTGTGTTTTTTTCTGGTGTATTGTGGCAGAAAACAGAACTCAGCAACATTTATGAGCTGTAAAATTTGAAAATATCACAGTATTTCAGCTTTTCATTTGCAAAAAATATTTAAAAATTTTTTTTAAGAGAATTTCAAAAAAGAAGACTGTTCAGGACACAGAGACTAAGTAGCAGGAAGGAGTTTGCTATGTCCATGAGAATTTTGAGAATTTCTTTGAAGAAATATTGAAAGAATGACTGAAAATTGGTATCAGGATTTTAGCTCTAGTATTACATGTTATGGTATCTAACAGACAATTGTGGGTATCAATTAGACAATTACATGTGAAAGTTTAGCTCACCTTTAGCTGCAACCTCCATTTCTTCAGCTTGGTCACCTCGTCTGTAGACCTACTTTACTCCTCCTCACCATGAAATGTTCTCCTCCTTCTGGAGCATAAAGCTCTTATGAACCATACACCAATCTGTTCATTTAACTCTGAATCACCTAAAAACTAATAACAGCAGGTAAGTTTCTTCAGTAAGTCCTCAGGTAGAGGTATAGAGCTACATGTTTAACAGTAGTTACTACTGTTACTTATTCATGAAGAGAATGAAAAAGAGCCATTTTTGAGAAGTTAATCTAAAATGAAGCACAGTGACTGGAGTAACAGTGCTTCCCCAGGCTCTGGAGCAGTTCTCTGCAGTATGTTAAGCTTGGTGTTCAGGATTAGCCCATCTGAGCCGGTTAACTGGATGACCATGCTGAAATCTTCTACAGAGAGGCGGGGACAGGACAATGTTTCTAGTTGGTGAGGAAAACCTTTCTAAACTTTACTGCATTTGAATCCCACTGCTAACAAAGTGTTTATGCGGCTATTAACCCATGTACACAGATTGTCTAGTCCCTATAGAGAAGTACTGCTAATAGAACAAGACCATCTGGATCAGAAACCAGCTCTCCAAACTATCACTGAAAGTACATTTTGCATTTCATTTGGAAATCAAGGTCCCAGAGTCTGGAGGAAGAGTGAAGAGACACATAATCCAAGCTGCTCAAGGTCTACTGTAAAGTTTCCACAATCAGTGATGGTTTGGGGAGTCATGTCATTTGCTGGTGTTGGTCCACTGTGTTATGTGAAGTCTAAAGTCAGTGCAGCATCTACCAGGACATTTTAGAGCACTTCATGCTTCCATCTGCTGACAAGCTTTATGGAGATGTGAA
Source organism: Crenuchus spilurus (assembly GCA_036984385.1). Taxonomy (NCBI): domain Eukaryota; kingdom Metazoa; phylum Chordata; class Actinopteri; order Characiformes; family Crenuchidae; genus Crenuchus; species Crenuchus spilurus. The sequence continues at coordinate 74,169 of BRDA01004090.1, read as the reverse complement.
TTTAATATACCCAACAGGACTTGGCACCTGCCCACACTGCCAAAAGTACCAACACCTGCTTTAATAACCACGGTATCACTGTGCTGGGCAGTAAACTCACCTGACCTAAACCCCACAGAGAGTCTTATGAGCTATTGTCAAGAGGAAGATGAGAGACACCAGACCCAACAATACAGACAAACTGAAGGCTGCTATCAAAGCAACCTGGGCTTCCATAACAGGCTAGATTTAAATAGATCACTCTGTGTGTAATGAATCTGTAAGTAATTGAATTACTGAAATAATCTAACTTGATGATATGCAAATTTTTACTTCTGAGTTCTGGCAGATTTCACAGGTGGGTGGGGTTTAGAAGGCGTAGGGTGACCAGACGTCCTCTTTTACCCGGACATGTCCTCTTTTTGAGACTTAAAAAAACAGTCCGGGCGGAATTTCTCATATGTCCGCGATTTTGTATAATTAGAGCTTACTTCAAATTTTGAGAACGCTTTGTTCACAAACTAGTCTCGCCCCCTCCCTCCTTACTCTGTTCAGTTCGCTTGAGTGAGAAAGGGGGCATGGTGATTAGCCTAAAACTTTCTGATTGGGCGGTCTGACTGTAGAGCTACTGTTATTGGTCGATAGCCTTCTCTGTAAGCATGTCATTGGTCAGTCTTCACCGCAGTTATCCTTGTTTACGACAGGCAAAGCACCCCGAGCAGCTCTGCTGAAACGTAAAAGTAAGTTCTCGGATGAATTAAAAAAGAAATTTGCATGTTTTCATCTTTGTCTCAGTCCATATGAAACTGAGGTGTAAAGCTGGGACGTACGTGTGAAGCGAATAAAGGTGTAAACAATGTAAACAAGCACACATAAGTTCAGCTAAGCACACACCACCAGTGAGAGCTCAGTGTCTGTGTTTCACATGGTTAAACACCCACCCCCCGAAGGCTGAAGTGTCCTCTTTTTCAGCATCTCAGATCTGGTCACCCTAAGAAGGCGTTCACCTTGAATCTCCATTAGTCACCTGATTTTGGACTGATAGGTACCCTGAAACCTCGTCTGAGACCTGCTACGCCCACCACGCCAGCTGCAAGCATTCGTCAAACATGGAAATGAACAGTTTCAGTGCACAGCAACTATTTTTCACATTAAAATATGTTTTGTTTAACTGCTGAGTGGGTTGTAGATATTAGACATACACATATTAACTTCTGCAAGTACACATTTGAAAAATATCTACATAATTCATAAAGTTAAACTCATTTACAAAGCCCATGCTATCCTCTAAAATATTACCTATAAGATGACTGCACTGTATGTATAGTGATGTAGAAGAACATTTGTGGAATTACAGTAAACTACAAATGCAACATTATCAGTACGTCTGTTTATTATATCAATCTAATTAAAGATCACTTTACAAGCTAAGCATGTTACTCCACATTACAGTACTGTTGCCAGAAAACATCTAAAATTATGTGTGTAGTGTCTGGATTATATACATATCTAAAAAGGTGGCACAAGTTTTAACAGCAAAAAGGATTCATTGAATGAATGAATGAATGAATGAATGTTACACTTATATAGCATCTTTCAAGACACCCAAGGACGCTTTACAATCAACACACGCCACCTACACACACACCGGCGAGAAGGGGCAGCCAATCACACACAGCGTACACTCAACCAGAAGCAATCGTCCACCTGGAGGACTGCATCGAGCACTAGAGGGATCACCCAGGACAGAGTGCCAACCAGATCTGGGCATACATACATACACATTCAGACATACACACCAGGGTAATTTTTTAGAGTATCCAATTCACCTGATCTACATGTTTTTGGACTGTGGGAGAAAACCCACATAGACACTGGGAGAACTCGAAGGACTCGAAGACCTCAGTTGATTGGAACTGTGTAATTTATATCCACTGAAATCTAAATTTTAAAATGACATTTTGAAGAGCACCTAGTTTTTCTGTTGTTTTTGTCATTTTTTGACTTTTTGAGATAAATTTAAATATATTTAAGTATTTTCTAATAAAACTTTGAAGGCTTTTCTGCAACTTTACATCATAAGTGATTTCAGGTGGAAATAATTAAAAATAGGCTTAGAACATAAGAGATTAAAGCTAAGACATATAAATCCACTTATTCAGCACTGCAGTAACATGTCAGTATGTACTGTGCATGACATGTCAGTTCAGTTAACGAGTACAACAGGCATCAATGAGTCCATCAGCAAAACATTTATGTTCACATTTAGCTGAAATTCAGAGAAATGGGTCTCTGCCATTGTGGTCACAGACATTTAAAACTATTCTGAAGAGATAATGAGAAACTAGGCACATTGTATTATTCTCATTTATTGTGTTTTAACTTTGGTTTTATTTCTGGATTTAATTAATTATAATCTGTCAATTTCAAAACCTCACCTCACACCTTGTTACTCCATCTGTTTCTCCTGCTTTGTCTTCTATTTGAGTTTCTTCAGTGTTCTTAGGATAAAATATATACAGGATGTACAGGATGTTTCAAATGCTGGAATTGGTAGGTGATCAGTTATGCAAATTTTTAACTTCTCTGTCTCTGCAAAATGTTTAATAAAACTCACAAATAGTCCTATCAACATATTCATTACTAATTCATTTAAGAAAGCAATGCCCATCTTTGTATCAGGACTTACATAATAAAGTGATATATAATATATAAAATAACAGGTTTGGTTAATTATTTATTATTTGTTTTTACATGTAAACTCTGTTGGTGGTTTTATTTTTTCTTTGGTGGCATAATTCTGAAATGAAATGACAAAAAAAATATCTTAAGCTTTACCTGACTAGACAACAGTGTTAGAGTAAGGCTGTGTCCCAAACAGCTCACTCTGAAACATTACTGCACTACTGAAAGCACTTCTAACCATGGAGTCCTTTTATTTATTTATTCATTTATTTATTATATATATATTTTTAATGCATTTAGTGTAGTATTCTCATGGCACTACTCTTTAAGCTTACATCTTAATCTTTCAGTTTGATGCTAAAAGAACAGAATCTAAAAGTTAAAAGTACCACAAGCTGATTTAGGAGCAGTTACAGCTTCACTTAACTCTTTATTTTTTGCAGTTTGCTCATCCAGTCAGGGCTAGCCGTCCTGCTTGCTTTCCTAGCCATGACAGTTTGCCACCGGATTCAAGGTTGGAATGACCACGCCCCGCCGTGTTCTGATTGGTCGCCTCACAGAATCAGTCGTATGCAACACTGCCCTCACAAATTATTTCATTAAATAAAACTCCAACAAGTGTGAATTACAAAGCTGCCAAATCTCGCTTTCAACTTAAACTGTTTTTAAACATTTTCTGCTTTTTCTGTGGCATCATTTTTGGGTGGGACAAATCTACCTGTTTCTGATATTGGGTGGGACACATTCCCCCCATCCACCACCAGGTCCCTATGTCAATGATCACATATGTAATATGACAGGGTTTACTGCATGTATAAATAAGTGAGCACACCGGTCAGTTGTAGCAGTTGTATCCATCATAAACCATCATTATATTAAGGACATTATTTGATTGATGTCTAAAAGGACATAATAGGGTACCAGGTGAAAGGTGGTGACATCTCAGAAACTGCTGACTTTGTGTGAGGTTCAGCAGCTGCTGTAGTGAAGATGTACTGAGAATGGACTTATACTCTGAGAATCTTCCAACAACATAACAGGGTTGCCACACAAGCTATTGATTGGTTGTCCAATGACTTTGATGAGTGGTACAAAGCAATCAACCAGCCAAAATGGACCAGTTTACCTCTATAATAAACACAGGAGCAATGAGGAAAGAGTCAGACAACACCACTGAGTGAACAAAGGAGGTTATTCCCACTATTATGTAAGTGGTCTTAATATTCTGAAATGACAGTGTATTTTATATACATTAAATGTAAAAAGTCATATTTCAAGACTGTTGATCAGTTTGGTTTATAGCTCATGAAAATCAGAAATCCAGATTACATTACAATATTTCATTTCACATTTGAGTAAATTACTATTCAAACAATATCAACATTAAAACATAAAAGGCTTGAAATATGCCACTTTACATGTACTAAATATAAAACGTAGTATTTTGGAGATGCAGTAAATTAATACGAATGTAAAAGTGCCTTGTAGTTTCTGTATGAAGTGGAAAATGCCCCCTTCTGGAGACAAAAAGAAACACAGGCTGCACATGTCTGAAAGTCCAGTATATTTCAAACCACTGCAATGGATTCAAGAAACTCATGACAGAACAACATGTTTTGTAAACTTTAAATACATACTGCATGACAAAATACACAAAAGATCAGATTTTTAGGCAGACATACAAAAGGCAGACCTGGCAAAACAGAACACAAGTAGGCACAAAATCTCCCAACACCAAAACAAAACGAGGAGTCAACAGAAACTTCCCTCAACTTCAAGTGGAACTCCACTGACATTAAAAACATCTGCATAATTAAAGAGTTAAATGTAAACTCAGTCACTCAGATTTGATGATCACACAAAGCTTACTCCTGCCCGATACACTGATTTATGCTACAAGGTTTTCAAGTCATATTTTTAAAATCCATTCACAGCAGAGAGGTACACAATATTGGGACACCTGTGCATTCACGGTTTCATAAAAAATGAAGAGTTTTAAAGAGTTTAACCTGCTTTTATTAGAGTAATGGTCTCTACTGTCCAGGGATGGCTTTCTACTAGAGTTAGGAGCTTTAATTTGATTGAGTGATAAGAACGTTAGAGAAAATAAAACCAAATTTACTCTTTGTGTCATGCTCATCGCACCCCCTTAGCCTTAAGTGGCATCATAGCCTTGTTAGCCTTTAGCCTTAAGCAGCATCGTAGCCTTGTTAGCTTTTAGCCTTAAGCAGCATCCTAGCCTTGTTAGCTTTTAGCCTTAAGTAGCATCCTAGCCTCGTTAGCTTTTAGACTTAAGTAGCATCCTAGCCTTGTTAGCCAGTAGCCTTGTTTAGCTCTTGTCAATGTTCATGACATTAACATTAGAGTAGCCGGGGCATGTGCTCTCTATTGTTATTGTGTTCCTTTTTGTTGTTTTCTGACCTCCAAGGACTATTCTTCTGCTTAGCCCTTTTGCCTCATGTTTATGCTGTCTTGGTTGCTGATCTTGGTATGTTTATTCACTTATGTATTTGGCCCACCCCTCCTGACTTAAGTAAACGTCATCTCTTTTATCTGCATGTGTCTGCCACCTATCAATTTGTGCTCCATGCTAGCCATAGACCTGACAGGTTGACTCCTGGTTGTTATCACCACTGTCGTGAACAATTGTGACCTGACAAGTTTCTCTAAAATGCACCTTTTCTCTGAATGACTCTGTTTACATCTGAATTATGCAGAAACACTGAAACACCATCTGCCCCTAATGTATGAAGGGAAGTATTTATACACTTTCAGTCAGCTGTTTAACACTAACATGTCTCGTCATTGTGTTCTGAAGAAGGTGGACAGGATACTGATGTATGGTGAACAGAGTCATGTCTGGCGTTTGAACATTCAGTAATATATTGGCCTACAGACACATAAGAATTCTTGTTCACACAGACTTCATTAACAGTACTAATAAAAATAAAACAGTACTTCATAAAAATTGTGAACACCTCAGCTCAAAGGATAAAAAATGTATGAACAGATGTAGTGTATAATTCAAAGCAAAGTCATTGAAAGAGTCATTTAAATTTCATTAACATTGATATCTGATTAGAGAAGTAGTTCATATATCATTACTGACATGATTTGCATTACGTGGATGATCAAGTTAATTAAGTGCAAAGTGTGAGAAAGTCACAAACAAAATCTTCATTACTAGTCCAGGTGATGTGTGAAAGTGATCTTCACTTTTTCCTAAAAGCCTGAAACTTGGTACACTTGAACAGCTTAGACATGGAGTCATCAGTGCCATATAGCACTCATGGCAGCCCGTTCCAATGATAGCATACACAACATTTTAAACTGTTCAGGTAATACATCCAAAAATAAAGGTAAAAATTTCATTTTCATCTTATTTCTGAAAGGTAAACTGTCATATATGTTATAGTCATTACATGTATAGTGACATATTTCAAGCCTTTGTATGTATGGATAGATTTTTGTGTCAAAAGTTTGCCCAGTCAGTCCACTTAGCAATTAATTATAACCTTTGTATAAACTTTAATGGCAAAATTCAGTTTAGCTGCTGCTGTGAATTAGAAACCCAGCGTTCCGCCATGTTTGAAAACACTGTGAAGCAGATATGGTGGGCGTGGCTCTGTCCCAGAGGTGGACTCAAAGCTGCTGTCAATCCAAAATCAGTGACCAATGGAAATTCAAGACTAACGCCGTCTTCTAAGTCCCACCCACATGTGAAAAGTGTTCCAAAACTCAGAAGCAAAAGCAAAATGCAGGGCAGAAGCAAAGAGAGATTCCAGAAGCAAAAAAAAAAAAAAAACAATTAAAGCAAAAATTGTGGGGAAAAAAAAAACAAAAAAAAAAAACGAAAACCTTGAAACCAAAAATTGTGGAAAAAAAAAAAACGAATATATTGAAACCAAAAATGGTCAAATTGTAAATGTAACATAAGGTTAAACATTACATTTATATTTTATATCTTTATATTTTTTGCATTCACAAAATATACTTTATGGTCATGTTTCTGTGGATTTTACTTGCAGATTTATTTTTGCTATTGTTAAACTTTTGACACAAAAATCACTCCATAAGTATGGCTTATAGTTCATGAGTTGGCTGGCCAATCAAGCACAGCAATATGGTCAGTAAACCATCTGGCATTTTGGGCAGGTGCTAGAACAGCCCTGCTAGAAAATGAAATCAGCATCTCAATAAAGCTGGTCAGCAGATGGAAGCATGTAGTGCTCCAAAATCTCCTGATGAATACCAGCAGATGACATGATACCTCAAACCATCACTGCAGAACCTGCACACTGGACTTCAGACACTTGGATTGTGTTTGTACTGAGTAACAGTCCAGTTCTGGTTCTGCTTAGTCCAGGTAAGGTGTCTCAGGTGTGCTGATATTAGGAATGTGACAGTTGTAGCCTGAGAGGTACACAGCATTTATACTGTTTGAATAGTAAATGATTCACTCAAAATATAATGTTGTAATTAGATACTGGATTTCCATACTGATTAGCATTAAATCAAAACAAAAGGCTTGAAATACAGTATTTCACTTTACATGTAATTAATACCAAATACAACAGTTTTCCTTTTTGAATTAAAAAATACTTTTTGCAGAATACTCATTTACAGTCACTCTCTGGGGCTCATATTAGTGTCCACAAAGTGGAAGGATGTTGTTGAGTTGTTTATTCTCAGTACAGCTTTCAGTCTTGGTTAAAAAGTTAAGCAATAATATAACAGGTGATGTTACTGTATATCTGATCATGGATTGGTGCCCTGGCTTAGCTAAGGTGGTGTAACTGTGATTATAGTCACCTCTTTAATAAACCTCGCTTTTACCATCCATTTAAATTTCTTGTCCCTCCACATAATGCTTTCCAAGGTAGAGGACGTCGACAATGTAGACCAAGTCCATCCAAGACCAGCTGATTTTTGAGAGACTTTTCAAAAGCAGTAATATTTTTGGTTTGTGATTCATGAAGGTTTTCACTGAATCTGTGTCATAGGAGACTAAATATGGCTAATAGCCAAAAATCGTTATTTTCCAGTGATGACATCAGCCTGGAAAATTGCTAAGATTTGTGGCAGGACTTCAATGATTAGACAAGCTCGGGATGGGTCTCAACGTGAATAAAATCAGAGGAGCTCCTGTAAAAGAGAAAATAACCCCCAAACCTCCATATACATTCAATCCAATCTGAATAGCGTTCAAGTGTACCAAGTTTTATCCTTTTATGAAAGCATCACCACACATTTGGCACATATCACTAATCTCCTGGACTACCTTCATTAATGTACTGTAGAGGTCATGGCCTGTTATAATCATAAGCTGTATATGACAAACATATTATTATAAAGCATATCTTTGGAAGTGATACACTTTAACTTAAGACAATGAAATTAGAACAATATGAATGTTTATCCTTATTATCCTGACCACTGTGCAGTAAAATCACTAGTGCTAAATCAAAACCTACATTAGAAATGTACATTGTAGGTTCTCATTTAAAAATGTGATTTTGCTTACACTTCCTGTTGGCAATGCTGCAAGTCCATTACGCTTCCTTCCTGAATGTGTTGGGGAACCTTGGCACAATACCGCTAATAGTGTTGATCATGACAGGCTCTAGCACAAGGCTGCGGGTTCAGGGATGAAAACTAGGACCCTGCCTCTTGCTCTTGACCCAGCGCCTCCAGTAGCAGACCCATGGGTGTCCTCTTCAGTCCTATGCTTTCCAGCCTGTTCTCCAGTTTGTTCTTAAAGCTCCGCAGCCTCACTGAAGCATGGATCAGGATCGCTGAAACAAAAAGGATGAAGCAGAGCTTTAAGAGCTTTCATATCACTGCAATGGTGCAGAAGACAGGCAGCTGTACAATGATACTGGAGTCACACAGGGATCAACAGACAACCAGGTTTCAATGTACATAATATGTCCAAATGTTTGTGGACACCCATTCTAATCAATGAATTCAGCTCATTTAAGTATCCATTGCTGACACAGATGTACAGATACACCATGCGCGTAAATTGCGGGGGGGGATAGGGGGGTTATGACCCCCCCCCAATAATCTGAACCAATCACTATAACCCCCCCAATAAAGTCACATAATTTCAATTTACAAAAACATCTTTCATGAATAACTTGTTAATTTTCTTTATTCATTATCAAGTTTGGGTAAAATACTAGCATGTTTAATCATTTGGTAATGTAATTTACCCTTTCCCCACAAAAAACTTGGTATCACCCAACCCGTTGCCGCTAAGCAGCAGCGCCAAGGTTGCCAGGTTCGCGGTTTTCACGCCTTTGGGCTTGTTTGAAAATCCAGTCGCGGGTGAAAATTCAAGCGTGGCGGGATGCGGTTTGGTGGGATACTTTTAAAAATTACATACAGAATACATAAAATACATACAAAACGTGTTTAGTAGTAAAGAGTTTCATGTTTAATGAAATACATACGGTTTAAGGTAAATACATACACTTGGAAAATAGAGAAATTTAGGTGTGTCATACAGATTCTAAAAGTGTAAAATATTTGTTACTGTTGGAAGAAATGTGAAAAATGTCTTAATTGTTTAATGTGCAGAGTAAATACAAAAAAAGTTAAATAAATACATAAATGACTTAATAAATAAATAAATAGGCAGACAGCTCAACCCCCCCAATATTGGACCCAAAGTTACGCCCTTGAGATACACACAGCTTGTCTAGTCTTTGTAGAGAAGTACTGCCCATAGAATAGGACTGTGAACCTGTTGGCACCATGACTAATGCCAGACGTGAGCTAGAGGGGTATAAAAGCCCCCCAGCTGTGTAGTGGAACTGTGTTCTCTGCTCCATCCAATACTTATGGGATACAGTGGTATGAAAAGGTTTGGGCACCCGTTTCAGTTACATATATCATACAGCAGACAAACACAGTGATGTTTGAGAAGTGAAATGAAGTTTATAGGATTTACAGAAAGCGTGCCATAATTATTTAAACAAAATTAGGCAGGTGCATAAATTTGTTAACCCCAACAGAATCCTCCTTTTGCAGAAATAACAGCCTCTAAACACTTCCTATAGCTTCCAATGAGAATCTGGATTCTGGTTAAAGGTTTGATGGTTTCCGAGCATGGACAGCCCACTTTAAATCACACCACAGATTTTCAGCAATATTCAGGTCTGGGAACTGAGATGGCCATTCCAGGACCAGCAGCATGTTAGCCATTTTAACTGGTTTTAATGTTATGGCTGATTGTTGAAAGTGAACGTGCACCATCACTGACTGATGTGCTTGCACAACTGACCCATCTGTGCAGAGAAACACAAATACACACACACTAGTGAACACATTAGGGGGCAGTGAGGACGTGCCCAAAGGTATGGCCTGTCCATGGTGCCCGAGAAGCAGTTGGGGGTTAGGTGCCTTTCTCAAGGGAACTGCAGTCACGTCCTGCCTGCAGATCGAAGCAGGGACCTTCTGGTCAAAAGACCGGGTCCCTAACCACCAGACCACGGCTGATGTATTCACATTATTATTTAGAAGTGTACGACATATTGCTTCATATTAAATACTCATTGTGCCACAGGAGCAAAGAGTCATGAAAAGCTACTCCCAGCTCTTAGACACTCTGAAAAGGGAACATTCACAGCTGGCCTTAGAGGATTAGGCCCCGTGCCCGACATGCAACCTGAATAAGTTGCTGGCTACTTCAAGTCTTTAAATGTCTGCAGCAAACACTTTCCACAACAACACTGCAGGAGACACTCACTTAAAATAGGAAAAGCGATGCCAAAGAGGAAGACGGCCACGCCTCCCAGGACGGACAGGAGAAGGTAACAGGAGCCCAGGATGGCCACCAGGCAGAGCGAAGGGTGGTTTCTCCGAAAGCGTCTGACTGCTGCCTTGTTTTCTGCCGCCCACACAAAGCCCAGAAACACCAGGATCATCACGGCCGCCCCGAGGATGAACTGAAATGGCCGGAAATACCTGTGAAAGGTAAGATGTTTAAACTGTAAACATGAAGAGTAAGAGCCAACAAAATGGAGGATGGACAGTATGACAGGAAATGGACACAACCAGCAGAGGATTCTGTCCTTGGACATGTGATAATGTCTCTTTTTAAATGAGATGGGGAACTTCTTTTACATTTCAGCTCAATTTACCCATTTATGTATGCTAATGAAGTAGTGGACATTGGTTTCCTGAAAACATATACATATAAATACATATAAATGTTAATTTTCTTAATGTTTTATAGTATTAAAAATGTTCAATACATTTTTAGACAAATCAAATACAAAAATAATCCAGACACTCTTCATTTTTTAATGCCCTGATTTCTGCTCTCAGTATAATAGAGCTGCGCCATGAATCAAAAGTACTGAAACATTTGAATAATTAAATTTGGCAATTAATTTTATACTCTTAATACTTTCTAACACAAATTAGTTGCACCAATTTGACACTCTATATTACTTAAAACTGAAGAGTTCTGTATGAATCACAGAGATGACATTTTAAAAAGAACAGACATCTTAATAAATTGTAAAAAATGTATAAATCTGTCTTCTTTAGTGATTCTAAAGTGAGAGTCAGAGAGAACTGATTTAGTATTGAGTATCATGATGCTACACTTGGTATCAGTATCAAAGTCAAAATCCTGGTATCGTGACATCCCTGCAATGTAGTGATTACACAACCCACAACAAACTATTTGTTTTTTACTGTCATGTTCTTAACAAATTATTTTTTGAAAATTCATATCAATCAAATAACATGCACACAAGTCAATTATGCTCAATAGATAAGACAGATCAGTCTTACTGCAGCACAATAAGAGTAAAACATGTATAAAAGAATAACAAAACTAGTATGAAAAGGTGTATAAGTTGTTATAAGTGCAGTAATATTCTGTCCATCCAGTAAATCACCTAACAATGTCCCCTCAGTTACTGTACACTGTAAACATCAGCAATCAATTTGCAAATATTAGTAGATGTGCAATTTTTAGATGTATATGTGAAATAAGGTCAACTTCCCCTTTAACTCTGAGAAGTGAAAGCAACTGTATTGGTCAGGGCCAAATAAAGGCATTTACGTTCTGTTCTGGCACATGTAAACACCTCTACAAGCCACTCAACAGATTTTTCCTTTAACTATCATGGCTGTATGATGGTATTGTGGTAAAACCACCAAGGTTTTTTGGACACTACCATGATGACAGTACTATGGTATTACAGTGGTAATACTACAGTCATACAACTAGCTTTACCGTAGTAAACATACATTAATATAGCAAAACTAGATGTATGGCTGTGGTATTACCAAAAAACTATGGCAGTGTCCAAAAAAACATGGTTCTCCCATGACGGGTTTACTATCCCTTACAAAAAAGTGCCATGGAAATAGCATCATGATAGAAGCATGTTTTTTGGACACTGCCATGATGGTATTAACATGGTACTACAATAGTAATACTTAAGCAGTACAACTAGCTTTACCTTTATATTACTATGGTAAAACTAGTTGTATTACTGTAGTATTACCATTGTACTATTGTGGTAGTGTCCAAAAAACATGGTTCTACTATGGTGGTTTTACCATCCATCACAAAAAAAAAGTACAACAGTAATACTGTCAAGGTGGAACCATCTTTTTTTACACTACCATGATAATACATTAGATTAGATTCAACTTTTGCCAATGTGATTGCACACAACAGAATTTGACCTCAGCATTTAACCCATCCATGCAGTGTGCAACACACAAACTAGTGAACACACGAGACTGTGAGAGCATGTGCCCAAAGCGGTGGGCTTTCACGGTGCCCAGGGAGCAGTTAGGTGCCTTGTTCAAGGGCACTTCCGGTCACAAGACCAGATCCCTACCCACCAGGCCACGGCTGCCCCTGTGAATACTACAGTAATACTACAGAAATTCAAGTTACCTCACCTTAGTGAACCTAGTTGTATTACTGTAGTATTTCCATTGTACTACCATTGTGGTAGGGTCCAAAAAAGCATGGTTCTATTATGATGGTTAAAGCTTAACATCCTTTACAAAAAGTACCGTGGAAATAGCATAATGACAGATGTTTTTGTTGGACACTACCATGACGGTACTACAGTGGTAACACTACAGATACTATAGTAAATACTATTAGCACTATGTTGGTAAAACTAGTTAGAAGTATTACCACTGTAGTGCCATGTTACTACCATCATGGTTGTGTCCATAGAACTATGGTTCTACCACCATGTCATTACCATGGTTCTTTGGAACAGTTCACTTATCACTCAAAACATTCAGGTAAAACTCTGTATTGAGCAGAAACAGCCTAAAACAATCATTTCTACAGAGTAAAGCTGTGTGTGCGTTTGTCAGACAGTGAACTGGCTGTAAAGAGTGTAAAACAGTGTAAATCAGTCGTGCAGGCTGTCTAAGGACACAACATCAGTACTGAATGGACAAACACGTCACGGCTCTTTTCTTACCCCACTATGAGGAAGAAGGCAAACGCGGAGGCAAAATAATTAGTCTGGTAATACAATAAGTTGTTAATTATCCGGTTGTTCCATTTCTCTAAATTGCGAACATCTGGCGCAGAAAAGCGAGCAGAGCTCAACAGAAAATCATCCAAGCTTCGCAAAGGCGGAGGCTGAACGTCCACCATTTTCCACGGTCCTGTTGAACTACATCACCCAGCATGCAGTGCGACGCTCAGCTGATTGGGCTGCAGGAGCACAAGATACTGCTTTACTTTGTCAAATAGCTCTCAAGTGGAAATAATTTTTATTTTGATATATTAACTCATTATTTTGAGATACTGATTTATACATTTTAAATATGAACTATTTTGAGATTCCAAGTCTACATTTTGAAATACTGAACCATTATTTGCGACACAGAATCATTATTTTGAGAGACTGAATCATTATTTTGAGATATTAACTCATTATTTTGAGATAATTAATTACTATTTTGAGATACTGCATCATACTTGCACAATTTTATTAACTTACTGTTTTGAGATACTGATTCATTATTTTGAGTTATTAACTTCCTGTTTTGAGATACAAATTCATTATTTTAAAATACAGAATCATTATATTGATATATTAACTCTATTATTACTATATTATTAACTCTATTATTATTACATAACTATTTTGAGACACTGAGTCACTGAGTTACTGTTTTGAGATACTGAATCAGTATTTTGAGACATTAATTCATTATTTTGAGATACTGAATCAATATTTTGAGTTATTAACTCACTGCTTTGAAATACTGAGTCATTATTTTGAAATATTAACTAATTATTTTGACATATACTGTAAAGTCATTATTTTAACATAAAACACCTCAATGTAATGAGACTGCATTCCAAATGACCTATATCTCAAAATAATGACACACAATTGGTTCTAAGTAGAGCTTCACAATGCTAAAAGAAGAAACACGCAGGATGGTCCAAAAGAGTGATGTTATTCGTAAACCTTACGTCAGAGTAATGTAACTCCACAAAATACAATTTTATTACTGAAATGT
>BRDA01004090.1:31880-58397 GCA_036984385.1 Crenuchus spilurus | reverse complement strand
ATTGACATTTGCCATCTCCACATCATTGCATTCAGTTTTTATTCACAATTTGTTTAGTGTCCCAACTTTTTTGGAATCCGGTTTGTATATATAAACTAATTATAAATTATAAGAAGTATTTTCATTACTGGGTTCGAGATTACCATACTTTCCTCTCAGTGCTGGGTCTTGGATAGAAGTCCTCATCTTGGTGGAGCTTCCATGTTGTCCTCGTGTCTGTGTGGGTTTTCTCTGACAGTCCAAAAACATGGACATTAGGTGAATTGGTTACTCTAAATTGTCCTGGTGGTGTGTGTATGCCCAGTGTTAGTTGATGCCCTGTCCTTACTATAAATTACTGCCATGCCCTAATTAGTGCCCTGCCCAGCACCCATTGAAGGGGTAGGGTACTCACCGCAACCCTCACCATGATTAAGTAGCTAAGCAGATGGATGGATTTTTAACAAACTACATAGCTTAAGAATTCCTGTCAACAAGTTTGACAGGTATAGTTTAAACCTCTATAGGTTGGTACCAATAACAAAAAGAATGGAAATGTCTAAGGCAAAAATTCTTCATCCAAGTATTGCTAAATAAGATTGGAAGTACACTAATGCATCTCCAAATGTTAAAATATCAGGACAATGTTTGTGTTCATAATTTGAAAACATAAACCATTACATATTGTATATTCATGACACATAAAGTGACATATTTCAAGTTCTTTGTTCAAATGTTGGTACTGTTTGAATAGTAATTTACTCAAAGTCCAGATGAAATATTCTAATAATTCCAGATGCTGGATTTCTGATTTCCATGAGCTATAAACCACACTGATCAACATTAAAACTAAAAAGCTTGAAATGTCACTTTTCATGAAATAAATATATAAACTGAGTTTACATTTTTAAATTAAAATATGAACAATTAACTTTTTCATGATATTCTATTTTTTATATTGTTTTAACAAAAAACATGAAAAATTTGTCAGTCATAAAATACTTTATTTATGCATCATCGTCTTATTCATTGTAGTGCACCATAAATAAATAATGTCAACAAATGCTACTAAAATAAATACAAAGACAGTCCCTTCTGTGCTACTTTAAATCACTAGAAAGATCATACATGTATGTGAAAACAAATATATGGGGCGAATGTATGCAAAAACACATTGCACACAGAACACAAAGTCAAAAGGTAAATTTGCATGACCTTTAATAATAAAAAAAAAAAAAAAAAAAAAAAAAAAAAAAAAAAAATGAAATGAGGGTGTAGTAACAGAAAATTACACATTTGTTAGAGAAGGTAAAGGTCCTTCTGAGAAAATGTATGATGCATGTAAATTCCTCAAAGTTATCAGCTTGACTGACATGATTTGCCTGATGGTGATATTTAACATTTAGGTTTAAAAAAATGCAGGAACATATGTATTAAGTTATAATACATTGCTTTGTAAACAGCATCTCAATAATGGTGGTCAAAGTAATGCTCACGCCCCAGAGAACACATCTTTAACTGTATTTGGATTGGATTAAATGTACATGGGGTCCTGGGGCAATTTTGCCTTTTAGAGGAGCTCCTCAGTAATTTTATTTACATCCAGAGACAACTTGTGCGTTTTTCCCCCCGTCCTCCAAGAATATTACAGAATGAATTACCTACAGTATTTTAACAAACTGTAAGCAAACGTCTGATTTTCCAATCAGACATTGTCGTGTGAAAGTGAAAATCATGGGAAATTTGGAAAAACAAAGATTTAGAATTGTACAAAAAAATTATGATCAGTTATTTTACAAGAATAGATAAAATAGCTATAAATAGTGATTTTAATGCTGCCCGGATGCAAGAGTGTTAACTCTGAAGAGACATGTAAAATATTAAAAAACAGATGTCCCCTTAAAAAAACGAGGGCTTGAATAGGGCTTTTGTCACAATGTATCTGCTTTACTGCAACATTGCTACAAATGTCTAAATAACATTTGCATTTGACGAAACAGCAGCATTTAAAATTCATTCTATTTTTCTTTTTTTTGTATGGTAAAGAATAAGCTACATTTGATGTTTTATAATGCTGTCGGATTGTCCTAGAACGTCAGACAACACTGTCACAACTTTCTGAGGAATTACATTTCAAAACAGTACACTGTCCGATCTCAGTCACAATCTGATTGTGTCTGCTGGGTCCATTGTGCTGTAATATGTTAGTGATTGTGATCTTTTGCTGTGGATATACCATCAGCTGACTTATTGAATGAAATAAATGAACTGCTTAAGAAAAAAACATGATTAATTCTAGTACATCTCCGAAAATGATACATTTCATACTAATGCATGACTGTCATTCACAACACACCATCATCCTAATGAATAATACTTATCAGACTGATGTTTACTTTATGCATCTTAGCATACAACTGCTTCTGGAACGTCCCTGTTCAATGAGAACAAATACTGAAGTGTAGATCACATAAATAATATAAACGACTTACTGCCCCTGAGCAATTACCATATTTACAGACTTTAGGGAGAAAACGGTGAAGATGCAGCAGAAGTGAATACTCTCCAGAGTACTGTGTGAAGGCTGTAAATAACAAGACTTCTTGTTCCTCCTCTCAGTCTGTAAAGTTACAGTCACTATGGCAATATTGTAGTTCTATTGGTACTGTCCATGGCTTCCATCTTTAGGAGGAAGCTGACTTGGGTCCTCCAGAAATGGACTAGCTGTGGGGACAAGGGTAGAGAAAATATTAAAGTGTGAGCATAAAGACCACATTTGCTGCAAACTAATAGTCAGAGCCCTAACTATTACAAGCTTGGTAAAGCAATAATTACCAAATACCTTTAACTGTCATGAAAGTTGTGATCACACTGTGAAAGATATAACATCCTGTATATAAAAATCTAATTTTAGTGTAAAAATACCATTTAGTGTCTTACTTCTTCCGATTATGAACTGTAAGGGAGCTCTGTGGAGCTGCGATTAGTCTCTAGGACAGGCCCTTATATTGTCATCATTACTGGGTTACCTCGTCTGGCTCAGCGATTGGTCACTGGGGAGTGTTTCTTTCCCCTTACTGGTTAGAGCCAGTAATTAGTTCAGCACCTTCAGCTGGTTACTGGCTTTCTAAAAGGCTCCAATGCTGCAGTACAGCGTGAAGACATTTCAGTTTCCTCGGCTGCATAGGTGTTTCACAGGGGTCCAGCTCTGCTCCAACTTGTAGCCCCTAAACCTGTTCTCCTGGTCCCTAAAATTTCAGTCTAGGATAAGGAGGTCAGTGATATTGCTTTCTTTTATTATTTTCATGGGACAATTTGGGGAATTTGATTTTGTTGCCTGAGGTGGAAGCTTGCAGGTAACCCTGCGAGCCTGGCAAGCTATGGCCATAATACTGGTATGGCGGCTCCTCCTCCTTTTTGGCATTCAGTGGGCCGCAGAAGCCTCACATAGCTGATGTAACCATTTCCGGTAGGGAGGCTTTCCCGCCCTAGGACCCTAGGGTGGCACTGCAACTGTAGAGCATAGGAATCTGTTTAGACCCACCCCAGGTGGCAGCCCACCTCAGAAAAGGGTAGAGCCTCTGTCTGTACTGCCCTTGAGGTATGTTTTGTTTTATTTTCAGAGCTTTGCTTTTTCATCTCTCCCTTCGAGTGCAGCGGAGGCATGTATGCACCGCCCTTTCCATCTCCACATATTCATCCCTGGCTGCTGCATTTATTGTTTGTTTAGTGTTTTGGGGTTGTTTTTCTTTAGTTGTTGCTTCCCTCTCTGCACCGGAAACCTACCCGGAAGCATTAATATCGGGGCAGAGTTCCAGAGAGTGCTTGACTCTTGACTTTCGTTGGTCCTGTGACATGACATATACTTAACCATACCTGTTCAAGTCACTAGGCTATAAAAATGTTACACTTAGATGTAAACATGAGGTGATACACAGGCCAAATTCCCTTAATCATTCATCTATACAGAAAGATTAGTGACAAATGTGTGTGCATATTCATAAATCAGACAATGGCCATAAATACAGCTGTCTGAAATTACTCACTGTTTATACATCCACTGTGTAAATATCCAACGTTTTGACAATAATAAAGAACTTTAAAATAGCCAGTGTGGTAGTGAACCTGCCTACAAGAGAATGCCAGAACATCTGCCATCAACATAAAGACGAGGATGGTCAGTATGGGGGAAAAAAATCTATCTAGAACACTGTTGTAGATCACAATAGTATTTTGTGATGACCAGGTTTTCTCTACTGTTAAGTATGGTGGTGGTTCGGTGCTGTTTTTTTTTTCCAAAGCAATCTCAGTCTACCCTACTGAAAATCAGCGGCATGAGCTGAAGATGAGAGCTCAATAGAGAATAATTGGATCCTGGAGGAACTGTTCTGTGCAGTGGTGTTTGACTCACGGTTCTGGAATTGCTGTGCAGTGTATCTGGTCAGCAAGATGCCAAAGCCCTCAATCAGGGCCAACAGAATGCCCCCCATCATGGCTGAGCCAACCATAGCCAAAGGACCACCTGGAAAAAAAAAAAACAGTGAAAGTTAAATTAACTGGAACTATGGGGCTAACACTGCTAACAAACACTAGAACTCAGCAGTTACTTGAAGTCATCATCAAAACTTCTCAACTAGCTTAACTTGCCCCCAGGTCTTATTTGAGGGTGCATAGACTAATCAACTGACCTGATTCATCTGTACTATTGTCAAAAATGCTGATTCTCACTCAGCACCCCTACACCCTACCCCTTTCAGCTACAAAACAAAGTTTAATGTTTGTGTAATTGGCCAGCCGACACTTTAATGGGCTTTGCCATTGAATAGCTGTCTATAGTCAACAGTAGTTTTACAAACTCACT
The DNA here is from genome assembly GCA_036984385.1 of Crenuchus spilurus. NCBI lineage: Eukaryota > Metazoa > Chordata > Actinopteri > Characiformes > Crenuchidae > Crenuchus > Crenuchus spilurus. The sequence continues at coordinate 53,557 of BRDA01004090.1, read as the reverse complement.
GCGTGCTGCCAGGATGGCTCCTGTCATGGCTCCACTGGTGATTGAGTTCCATGGGTCCTCTTTCCCCCTCAGCCGCACCAGGCCACAGTCTATGGTGGAAAAGAGCCCTCCCCACACTGCAAAACTACCTACAAGGCAGATTAGGGACAATGCACATCAATGAACATTTCTCTAAATAACTTTCATTTTTAGACAACTCCCAGGTAATGCAGGTTTTGAAAATATATTATATATATATATATATAGATATGTATATATGAGATTAGTTACAGAAAAGGCTGAGTACAGACATAACTTCATAATACATTGCCTTCTACAATGCAAGTTTCGTCATACAATACATATGATGTAATCTTCATAATAAGATGCATTACATATGCTTCCCAATACTCAATAAAATGAAAGGGTCCCTCTTCCTCGAATCTGAATGTTGTCTGGTTTCTCTTATACAACTCTAGAAGAGACCACAGCAAATAATCTCGTTTTACTATTTAGACCAGGGATACTCATTGCGCGGCTCCCGAGCCACATGCGGCTCGCTGTGCTTTATTGGTGGCTCTCGTGACTGGTTACGAAAGTACGCCAGCACAGCCAAAGTATTTTTAAAAGCATGCTACAGAGACATATAATGCAATGCGTTCTATATTCCAAGCAACTGCCCTCTCATTTTGCCTCAATTAAAGTTGGTTCCAAATGGGGAATACTGTGGAACCTGGCAACACAGCCACTGTTTCCAACAGTAGGTTGCACGAGACAGCAGAGCATAGTTGCCAGGTTCACGGTTTAACACTTATAAAAGAACTAATAAAACACTCATGTTACCATATTATTAATGACTTTAAGATAAACAGCAATAATCATAATAAATCCCTTATAAACAAAATACTAAGTCGTACACTCGTACACAGTTGTTTTGCCATTCGCTTCAAACGTGTGACAGACATATTCTGGGCTAGTTTAAGCTTCTAAAGGGCGGGTTTTAGACTGACTTTAGACTGGATATTTTTGTTGGCCCTGGCAACCCAGCAGCAGGGCGGCTACATGGCAGCAGCGATTCTATAAGCTAGCTAGAGCAATATATTCAGTGCGCAAAGGTTTAGTCCATAGGTGGGTTGTTTATTTTTTTTTCCATTATTTGAGTGACTTGGGGTGATATTGTGGCTCTCTCCTTGACTTTGATCTGTCAATATGGCTCTTTGGAAAAAAATAGTGAGGATCACTGATTTAGAGATTTGCGTTTTAGTAAAATTAACATTTTTGTTTTATTCTATAAAATACTGACATCATTTCTCCTGAATTCCAAAGACAAATATGGTCATTTAGAGCATTTATTTGCAGAAAATGAGAAACTGGCCAAAAGAACAAAAAACATGCATTTGAAGCGATCTCTTCATTGTGTCCAGAGCTATATGTACATAAGAGAACCCTGCATGTGCAGACTTGGGCAAGGACAGTGTCAGTGAGAATGTTGGGGGCATTTTCAGGGTTTTCAGGACTTTCATGAGTTTTCTGCATTTTGGTTGCTTGTTTGTTTGTTAGTTGGTAGCTTAAAGGGTATATCTTTGCATATTATAAAGCTATGTGACTTGATTACTGTTATCCAAATAGAGATTTGGGAAAAACTCAAATTCAAAGTGAAAAGCTACAATCACTTGTATAAAGTTGCTTCACAATATAGCCAGCACAGCATAACATGTAAATCCACACTAAGCAGGTCTGGGTGTGGTTAGTACTTGGATGGGAGACCTCCAATGAAAGCTTGTGTGGCTGGTATAAGTGTTGGTGGGCACAACAGGAGGGGCTGTTCCTGTGTTGATGTCATTTCAGTGCAGTGATGGGGACACTGTACTGTGTAAATGGTGCCACCTTTTGGATGAGACGCAAAACTGAAATCCTGGTGCTGTGAGCTCAGAAAAAGATTCCTGGACATTTCCTCTAACAGAGTAGAGGTGCTACCATGATGCCCTACCTAAATTTCTCACTCCTAATCAACTTCAAAAATGGTCTTAGTCTCTCGTCACCTCTCTGTCTAACAGCTAATGTGTGGTGAGTATTGTGGTGTGGACTAGCTGCTGTCCCTTCATCCAGAAATCCCCAATTCATCCAGAAATGCCCTACATATAAGTAAATAAATACTGACATACTCACATTTTGAAAACAGGCCTAGCTGCAGAAATGTGGAAAAAAAATCCTAATTTCTGCTCTGCTACACATTTACTAAAGGTGACCTGAAGGACATGTTTTACAGTAATACTTCGCACAAATTCAGATAAAGACAGCAGTGAATGGACTAGGGTGCATGATCTGCTTACCATTCACTGCTAGTAACATGATCATTTCTGAGTGATGTACTCAGTCCATGGAGATACTGATACACTCTCTGAATTCAGGTCACATATTGTTCATGTTTGTTTTTGATAGTGCTATTGGTATACAAAGAGAACAAAAAGGCAGCAGAAGGACAGAACAACATGAATAGCAAATAAAGAAAACTCACCTCCAATCTGTGGTGCCCTAATTCTCACAGCATTTGTGCTGCCTTTCAGGCGGTGTCGTACGCCCTAATAAACAGAGACAAGTATTCATAAATAGGGTTGTCACAACTATTCCATAATTGCAATTATTTTTAATAATCATGAATATTTTAGATAATTGTAACTATTTTCCACAGATGCTATCTTTCAGAGTCACGTTTTTTTTTTTTTGCAATGTATATTTTGTTACAATTTTGCATTTTTGTATTTTGCATTTTTTGCATTTTGCATTTTGTTACAAAATAAAACATTAAAAATAAAATTAAAAAAGAAAGCAGAATTTACTTATTGAGATGCATCTTATGAAAACACTCTGACGGTGCCATTAAAGCTTTAGAGGCCAGAATTTCTTGTTTATTTTGTGCTCGAGCTGTGTTTGTGGTCAGTTTAGAGGTACAGAGAATGACAGAATGTAAATAAGACATTTGATCAGTTCATTTGTTCACTTTAGGGTTGTCCTTTAAGTTGTCCAGAGTGAGACAATTAAATTGTTGATAGCAATTTTTGATTGACAATTAAGCATCAGCATAAAATAATCATGACAGTCCTACTCACCAATCCTGCCTGATTTCACATGACCTCCTTACATTGTCGTTAAGTGACTGTTTTTTTGTTGGGTGACTTTAAGCTATTGTTTCAGAGCTGAATATTTAAAAAGTTTTATGCTGAAACATACCACAGGTGCATTCCTGAATCCTTTAATGGACTGAAACACTCCTCCACCAATAGCACCCATAGTGAACGCACCACCACAGTCATCTACTATTCTCCATGGACTGAGAGACAGAGAGAAAAACAAAGACAGAAAGCCGACCTGTTCGTTTACTTGATGCCTCCAAATCGTTTTCAGTTTAAAGGTGTTGTTGTGTATCTTTAACTATATTGTCATATTGTAAGCTTACATTTTCAGGCTAAGTGGAAAATAATCTAAACACTGCACTGTTGACCAATACAAGGTTTCATACTCGATACTGAAGTGTTTACACACAGCTAATCTGCTAATGAGACTTGGATTCCCCGTTCCACCTTAAACAGTGTAGCAGTCACGTCGGGGTGCCTGGTAGAGTGACTGTAACTGCAGCCCTGTTTAAGGTGGTACCGGGGAACTAGCCAACTTGAGCTTCGACTGTTTGTAATGTATACACACACTGTTAGCTGAAGATGATGGACAAACAGACAGAGGGAAAGTGCTCTCTAAACAGCGAGGTAAAACATTTCTGCTGGCGTAGCGCGGCGGTCTACTTAAAGACGTAAAGCTGTCACTTATATTGTACTTTACCAAGGTTCACGGGCATACTCCTCCATGATCCACTGCTGACGTCACCGCCCTGGAAGAGTTTTGCGCCATCTGCTGTTCAGGAGGAGCTTCACTTGAAACTACTAATACTGTACTTGGATTCAACTTTGTCATTGTGAACAGTACAGGTACAGAGCTAATTACATGCAGTTGGTATCTAACCAGAAGTGCACAGTACAGTGTTATTTGCATAAAGTGCAGTAAGTAATCATTGAGATGGTACAGTAAGTTGTTGAAATTGAATATGTCTATTGAAATAAATAATATATACATTATTAAGACAGTGCATATATGTGAAATAGCATATATAAAGTTTATGAACAGTGCAGAGGTGCAAGGATGCAGTTAAATGGTAGTGAGGTAACAGATATAAAGTGTGAACATTGTAGCGGTGTAAGTATGCAGTTAAGTGGCAGTGCAATGATGTAGTATATATATATGTGAGGTAGCAGATTGAATTACATGAACAGTGCAGATATGAAGTACAAAAGGATGCAGTTAAGTGGCAGTGCAATTAAAAATGATTGTATTAATAGTAGTTGATGATAAAGTTTAGTTTACAAATAAAGGTCATACATAGAAACAAAATAGTACTGCACAACTGCATATATAAAAATAATACAAAAAAACAACAACAACAAGATGCTAAATAATCGTACTAAAATCTTGAAGTATATGCATGCTTTAATAGTTTTAATAATTTTGTTTTAAATAAGACTGTTTAAATTTAACATAATGTACCCATTTCTTTTCAGAGTCTTACTCTTTTCCTGAGAATGTGCACTTATGAATGCAGAAGTTAGCCATTATAAGTCATATATTCATTTTAACATAAAAGTATATTTAACGCCGTGATTATCTGATAAATACAAACAAAACATGTTTACATGTTTACAAACAGTACTTAATATCAGTATAATGAATGATAAAGGTACCAAGTGCCAAAATCTTTTCACATATTTACATGCCAATAAGTGAACGTCTGTCTCTGGAACATGAACAGACCGCGTCTGTTAACGATGTGACCACTGGGGGGCTGTGTGACGTCATTTTGTCTGCGACGAGTGAAACTGCTCTATTTGAATGAGACTTTAGAAGAGCGTAACTTTAAAAGGTAAATAAAGTAAACAGCTTCTTCATATTTTTCCTTTCTGAGAATTGTATGCGTGTGTTGTTTCTTTTCGTGGTATACATGAATATCTGACAAACTGCTGATATAAGCATAAATGACTAAAATGGCAAACTAGTGAAGCTAGCAGGCTAAGTCATGGCTAACATTAGCTGAAAACGATGCTTAACTATCCTGGATATCTAGTGAATTATTATTATTAATACCAATATATTTCTTCACACGTGCAAAAAATAAAATATAATTAAATAAACAAATAAAAATGTTCTCTAATGTGAGTTTAATAGGCTTAAATGGGGGAATGTATTGTGTGTATGTCGTTGATACAGAAGTGTATCCATGTTTCCAGAGTCTTGTTGCCCTGATTTAAAGTGCATCATAGTTAAGATGAACTATGCATAAGTCCATAGTTGGTAATAATTGAATTTGTTTTACAGTATTATATATTAATTACCCATAACTGACCCGATCCTTTTTTGTTTTACTGTTGATCAATGTGACTTATAGCTCATGAAAATCAGAAATACAGAATCTCAGATTATTAAAATATTTAATTTGGAGTTTGAGTTCATTACTATTGTATGTCTCAACTGCCTCATTCCTAATATCAACACTCCTGAACCAGAGACATCATCAGAAGTGTCTTACCTGTATTAAGGAGAACCAGAACTGGACTGTTACTCCTCTTTTCAGATGAAAGTCAGTTTTACATTTCATTTGTAAATGAAGCTCCTAGATTCTGGAGGAAGAGTGAAAAGAGACACACAATCCAAGTGTCTGAAGTCCAGTGTGCGGTTTCTGCAGTCTGTGATAGTTTGAGGTGTCGTGTTATCTGCTGGTGTTGGTCCACTGTGTTTAGTCCAAAGTCAACACAGCATCTACCAGGAGACTTTAGAGCACTTCCTGCTTCTATCTGCTGACCAGCTTTATGGAAATGTTTCCTTATTTCCAACAGCACTTAGCACCTGCCCAAAAATACTACCAGATGGTTTGATGAGTATGATCTTGATTGGCCTATTCATGAGCTGTAAGACATACTGATCAACATTAAAATGTGACAGGTTTCTTAAATGAATTATGAACAGAAATGAAGTCTGGTCTATTTTTATGCATGACTATGGAACTCTGGGAAAATGGGAATGATCAGGATGCTAGTTTTTATACTCACCATTCTTGAATGTAGAGTTTTTCATAGCAAGAGCTTTATGAGAAAGCCATGTATTGTATACAGTACAAATATTCTACAACAGTTGGCATTTTTTTAATTAGTAAAGCTTTTGTCTTTTGAACTACACCATGGCCTAAAGAGCCATTAACCATGATTTTTAATTTAGTCATGTTATTAAATGGGTTTTGTCTGATATTTAATCAGTCTACTGTGTTTTTATCCCTTTTTAACTACGTAGATGCCTCTGCCACCAGCTCTTCTTGCACGTTTGGCCAAACGGGGAATCCTGAAACACTCAGAGCATGGTAAAATACCAGATAAAACAAGATATTATATGTATTTATCAGACACTCTGACATTGACCTGAATCTGACTGGCCTTTGTTTTCCTATCACAAGAAACTGAAGAGGAAATAATTGCTGAGGACTATGATGACAACAATGTAGACTATGAAGCCACAAGACATGAAAATTTACCCAACAACTGGTACAAAGTCCTTGATCCTATTTGGTAAGTGATTCAGACTATAGTTGTGAATCTGAATTTGCAAAAGTTTCAATGTTGTATGTTCAGAATCTGTAAATGTAATTTCCATGACTTAAATAAATGTTTCCCACTTACCTTAGATTTATCCGAGAAGCCAAGACATGTTTGCAGATAAATTTTTTTTTACTTTAGTGTAGACATGGAGCTGCATGTCTGACAAGAATTAGAACTCTGTCGTCACATAAAGATGCAGTTGTTTCTGTCGAAAGCACCAAAGCATCTCTGGCTGCTCAAACCAGACCTAAATTTTTAAAAAACTTTTCACTTAGTTGATGTTATTTTGGACACAGCATGTCATCATTGATTAGAGAGATCTTATTTAAGATCTGGATGCAGTTTGGGGAAGTTTAGAGACGTTTTTGGCTTTTGTCAGGCTATTTAAGAAATTTGAGTTGTAGCATTTGTTAGCAAATTTAGCCTTGCCGCTCAACCTTTAAACTAAAGAAGCAAAATTTGGATTCAGCTACATCTAGGGAAAGTAGTTGTGTACATATGTCTTTGCGTTAATATGAGCAACTCTTTATTTAATACAAACACATCATATTGTTTTTATCTACTGGCCATCATTATGTAAAATTTAAACACTATATTAAAAATATTTGTCCTAATACCTTCAATCCCCAGATAGTAAGATGTCATGTGATGTGGGATTTTTGTGGATATTACAGTAGGACTTATTATACAGTAGGACTTAATATTATTCAAGTCCATGAACATCTTCAGTACACTAGAACAGGAGATTTTAGTCCATAAACATTCTACACACTAGGAGATGTTGATCAATAAGCAATCCCAGTAAACACACTGTACACTACAATAAGAGGTATTAGTCCATAGGCAACCTCAGTAAACTCTATTAATCACTAGAATATGAGATGTTAGTACATAAACAAGCTCTATTAATGACTACATTAGGTTATGGTAGATATTAAATAACCTCAATAAAGATTTGTAAATACTAGAATAGGAGATATAAGTCCATATACAGTGAACCGCTGGACTAAAGCCTATAAGCTCACTGTCAACATTTTTTGTGGGCGACACTAAAACTGAAACAAAAGGTGGTGACACTGTCCTACCTCACCCTTCTTTCATAGAAGAGGACTGAGTATCTGAAGCAGCAGCATTTGTGGATTTTATTATAGTTTCTTCTGAAATAAAAATGTGTGTTATGGAGCATGTTAAATTTAATGCATGAGCCCAAACTTGGAGAGGTACAATTACTGGTTAGCTGCTGTGATATTCTGTCATCTATCAGCAGTTAGATGTTTGGGCATGTGTTTAATGTTAAAAAAAAATCTCTCTCAGTGGTTATGATAATGGATGGGTAACTTTCTAATTATTTGGTTACAGCATTGTAAACAAGTTAGAGGTTGTTACGCTCATCATAGAGATGTGTTCAGGACAGAATGCTGCCTAGCTGGTCCCCCCAGCTGATAACCGGACCCATCAAAAGAATAAAAGACTACCAACTGCATGGCATGAACTCACGGCTTCATTTTCTTTACAGTTCTTCTTTTGTATCATTCCAGTACAAATATCTAGTGACACTAGATAGTCTTTTGTGAAAAAGTCCTTTGTGTTTGTTCTCAGTGGCCTTCCGTACTACTGGAACATGGAGACGGACTTGGTGTCCTGGCTGTCCCCCAATGACCCTGCTGCAGTCATCATGAAAGCTGCCAAGAAGCAGAGAGGTAAAGACGTCTATGAATGTAATCACTCTAAATGGATTCAGTACAATAAACAGAATTTCAGATGCTTCCACAATAATTGAAAGCACTGTGTTACACCAGTAAATAGTTTGTAATAAAACTAGGACCCTGAATGCCTCAAATTTGAAAAGAGGTGATCAGATCTCAATACTGATAGCATGGTGATTGAAAGTTTGTGAACCTGTTAGAATGTTCTATATTTCTGCATAATTATGACCTAAAACATCATCAGATGTTCACACAAGTCCTAAAAGTAGATAAAGGGAACCCAGTTAAACAAATGAGACACAAATATTATACTTGCTCATTTATTTACTGAGGAAAATGATCCAATATGTGATATTTGTGAGAGGCAAAAGTATGTGAACCTCTAGGATTAGTAGTTAATTTGAAATTAGAGTCGGGTGTTTTCAATCAATGGGATGACAATCAGGTGTGAGTGGGCACCCTGTTTTATTTAAAGAACAGGGATCTATCAAAGTAACAAGCACATGTTTGTGAAAGTGTATCATGACACAAACAAAGGAAATTTCTGAAGAGCTCAGAAAAAGAGTTGTTGATGCTCATCAGGCTGGAAAAGGTTACAAAACCATCTCAAAAGAGTTTGGACTCCACCAGTTCACAGTCAGACAGATTGTGTACAAATGGAGGAAATTCAAGACCATTGTTACCCTCCTCAGGAGTGGTCGACCAACAAAGATCACTCCAAGAGCAAGGTGTGCAATAGTCAGTGAGGTCACAAAGGAACCCAGGGTAACTTCTAAGCAACCGAAGGCCTCTCACATTGGCTAATGTTCATGAGTCCACCATCAGAAGAACACTGAACAACAATGGTGTGCATGGCAGGGTTGTAAGGAGAAAGTCACTGCTCTCCAAAAAGAACATTACTGCTCGTCTGCAGTTTGCTAAAGATCACGTGGACAAGCCAGAAGACTATTACAAGAATGTTTTGTGGACGGATGAGACTAAAACAAAACTTTTTGTTTAAATGAAAAGTGTTATGTTTGGAGAAAGGAAAACACTGCATTCCAGCATAAAAACTTTTATCATATCTGTGAAACGTGGTGGTAGTATCATGGTTTGGGCCTGTTTTGCTCCTTCTGGTCCAGGGTGGCTTGCTATCATTGATGGAACAATGAATTCTGAGTGATATCAGAGAATTCTAAAGGAAAGTCTAATTCGTCTCATTTTTTAAACTGGGTTCTCTTTATCTACTTTTAGGACTTTTGTGAAAATCCAATGATGTTTTAGGTCATATTTATGCAGAAATACACACAATTCTAAAGAGTTCACAAACTTTCAAGCACCATTATAACTTGCCCTAGTGTCTAGTTTTTGATAAGTCTACACTTTAAAAGTTAAGAAAATAACAATTAACATGACCTGCGATTTCAAATGTGTAAATAGAATTGAGTCCTGTTTACATGGTTCTTTAAGTAATTTATCTTTGCTTTTATTCTTAGTGGAGATTGTAGAAGCGGATGGCCACCATGAGAAATTGGAGCGGGAGCGTGACAGAGAGCGCGAGAGAGAACGGGATAGAGAGAGAGAGCGTGAGAGAGATGATGTGAGAGACAGGGACAGGGATCGAGACAGAGAGAGAGATCGAGACCGTGACAGAGACCGAGATAGACGAGTGAGGAGAGAAGACAGTGGCCCATACAACAAGTCAAAGAGAGGTAATCTTTTCATTTCTGAACACACATTTGGAGCAAAATATTAATGTTTCTGACATTTTGTATCTAAATGAATATAAGGTTCAGTTAGCCATAATACAGCATGTCCCATTACCCAAAGGACTGTGAATAACTTTAATATTAATGAAGATATGCTGATGAAATTTGGACTAGATGTACCTCAGTCTGTTTGAAAAAGACTGTCAGGCATGATTATAGTGCAGGTAGACAAGTTTTAATTTCTGATGACTAATATCCACGGCTGAAACCATTTAAAACTATGTCTAAAAACGAATGCATGCTAGTAGCAACCTGTTAACATTATGGGCCCTGACAGCTTTTATTTACAATAATACATTCTTTAATAAATTCATAAATAAATTCAATAATAAAACACACATTTCAGCTTAAACCTAAAGTCAACAGAAAGTATTAGTTAACTGAGACTCTGTGTTTCTTTATGTAGGTGGAAGCCGGAAACAAGAGGAGATGGATCCTATGGATCCCAGTGCTTACTCAGATGCTCCAAGGTAATCAAACAGTGTATCATATTTATGCAATATACATGTTCCCAGAATCACATTCTTGTTATTGTTCAGTGATAGTAGAATAAGAAGAGATAATCAGTTCAAAACCATCCATTTGATGCTTATTTTGGGCCTTTTATCTTCTGCTATTTTAAGACCAGAACCATATGCATCAGACCTCACACTGATCTGAAGTTTATTTATCTCACACACAAAATTACAGTTGGATAAGAAAAGTAAAAGAAGTATTTATACACCTGGTACAAACCTATCAGTGCAGTATGATACTTCAGTTTGAGATTGGCAATTCAACTGCATCAGTGTTGGAATATCCATCCACCTTCTTAACCACTTAGGGGTCATGGTGAGTCCCCTATGCTTTCATTGGACTTTGGTCCAGGCATTACATGTACATAATACTCTAAGCAGTTGTATTGAATGTACAGTATTCAGTAATAAGGTTTTCATTATGCCAGAATTTTGATTTCCATACAGATACGAAGTGTAATACATACCTCACATATAAGCTGTAAACAAAATTTAAAAAAATCATTGTCTTTAATGTCAAATGTTTGTTATACTTACATGTCCACGTTTTTACAGCTTAACCCTTTAACATTCTGCTCAACCATTTGGTAGAGCACATTTGAGTCACTAATCTTATTAAAGAAGGTGTTGAACTTAATACAATGTGATTGTGCCATCTCTACCAATCGGTAGAGGTATGTTAGGCTAAAAGACATCTGCTAGAGGTCACTAGAAATGCTTGTCTGAATGCAAACCAGCAGTGCTTCGTAGCCATACTACAAGGAATAATCTAGATCAAATGCTGAAAAAGCATTGTGTCGAGATGAGATCACCACAGACGAGTGTGGTGTTTACAAAGTAAAAAACTGCATGTTATTGTACAGTTTCTGTTTATAGTTCATGTTCTGATTTTACCATAAAGTGCTGTGTCGTTGTATGTTTAAAGTCTACATAAAAAAAATTATTTATTTTATAAAAAGAAAACATTGACTGCTTTGGGAGCCCTGAATGACTCGGTGGACTAAGGCGCTGACACTATGATTAGAGGATCGATTCCCAGTCATTCTGCTTGACCCACAGACAGGGTCATTGCTGTCTCTGGTTGGGTAGGTGGTGCTCTCTCCCCAACACTACTATGCAATGTCCGCTGGCTCATTTGGCCTTTTGGGGATTTTCCTTCGAGTGTGTTGGCTGCCCAGCAATGATGTATTGGTGGTAATTTGAAGACGTGGTGTCTGACTTCACATTTAACAGAGGAGGCTGTGTTAGGCTTCACCCTCCTAGACTCAGAGGCGATGGTGGGTTGAATGGCTACCACTACGCTGCGGGGAAATATTGGGTCCAAAAAACACTGACTTAGAGGTCGCCAGTTTGATCCACTGGCAGTACATGACTGACGTGCCCTTGAGCAATGTACCTAACCCCCAACTGCTCCCAAGGCTCTGTGGATAGGGGCTCCCCACCACTTTGGTCACATGTGCTGACTGTACTCTAGTGTGTTCATTATAGGATGTCAGCTAGCATCATTATTACAACTTCATCAGAAGCTCATCTTAAACATGGCTGAAGTCATTAATGTATCTGAAGATCATCTAGATCACGTAGAGTTTGAACTTCTTCCTTCAGGCTCTCACTACAGACTTCCAAAAATTCACTGTAATAGATTGAGATGATTTTATCCCCTGTGCAGTCATGCTGTTGAACAAGAGGGTTAAATGAATGGTCTTCTTGTTTTATGATGATTTTAATGTGTTGTGGATGTGATGCAAGTTACTGCTTGCAAACCAAATTTCTCTTGAGAGAACAATGAAGACTGAACTGAGCTGTAGGTGAACTTTATACCAAACATCAATAGTTATTTGATGCTGTAATAATGTTCTAAGACAGTAAACAACATTGTCATTGTTTGCGGGGCTAAATAAATCAGTTTAATCAGTTCCAAGGCTCATGATGTCGGAGGTTTTACACTCCTCATGTTTTTGTATTGGCACTGCAGCTTTGTACATAACGCTTGTATGCCCTGGTGTTGTTTGTTTCTATAGGGGCTCATGGTCCACTGGCCTGCCCAAGCGTAATGAAGCTAAAACAGGAGCAGACACCACAGCAGCAGGACCCTTGTTCCAGCAGAGGCCGTACCCCAGCCCTGGAGCCGTGCTGAGAGCCAACGCTGAGCTCACCAGACGCATGGAGGAGGAGGAAGAGGAGGATGACTGAGCAGCTAATGTCTTTAGTGTCATCTAACTACTAATGAGCATCAACAAAATACCATATTCACAGCAAAAACATCCACTACTTTTAGCTGTGAAGATTACTGAGACACACTCATGTCTCTAATGATTTAACTCCGACTAAATATGGGGAAATGGTCCATTTGTCAATTGTCAGAGTTCTTAGAACAGGTGAACATGTAATTATCTTGCAGGGGGGCATTAGATTGAAGTCTTCATGCTTAATGTATTACTGATGGATTTGCTTTAACACAGCTGGTAGTACTGAGGCTGTCTCGTCAAGTCACTTGCCCTGAGATTGTCATTTCTGTCTCTGACTTTGTTGAACAGGATCATCAAGAGCTTTTTATGAACACTTGATGGTATTAGACCTATTTAGTGTTAGTGAAACCATAGGTTATCAAAGGGCTGACCAGAAAAGCTCCAAAATGTCTCTTTATTAACACACCAACCTAGTGAACCTCTCACATGCTCTGTTTTGATGGTATCTTGCTTGGAGCTTCAGTGCATTTGTAAATATACATTGTATTATACATTTTGCAGTGCTTCTTTATCTGTGAATGTTCTGAAAGATATTGATGTGAAAGGAATTGTTTTATTTCCTGGAAAATTAAACCTTTTTTGCTTCCATAGAACAAAATGTTTGTATAGACTACACAGTCATACGTTAAAAATGAATATTGTGAAAGATTTATTGTGAAAGATTTTGGTTCAGAATTTAATTTAAAAAGGTAAACAGTCATATTACAAATGTTTGTTACATGTAAAGTGAAATATTTCAGGGGTTTTTTTGCTTTAATGTTTATCAGTATGGCTTATGAAAATGATCAATCTACTATCTCAAATTATTAGAACTGAGTTTGAGTAAATGACAATGAGCTGTATAAACACTGAATCTCTCAGAGCTACTGTCACATTACTAATATCAACACTCCTGAACCAGAGACATCAGTAGTGTCTTATCTGGACTAAGCAGAACCAGAACTGGACTGTTACTCAGTACAAAGTCCTCTTTTCAGATGAAAGTCACTTTTACATTTCATTAGTAAATCAGCTGTTAGAGTCTGAGGAAGAGTGGAGAGACACACAATGCAAGTGTCTGAAGTCCAGTGTGCAGTTTCTGTGATGCTTTGAGGTGTCATGTCATCTGCTGATGTTCACTGTGTTTAGTCCAACGTCAACACAGCATCTTCCAGGAGATTTTAGAGCACTTCATGCTTCCATCTGTTGACAAGCTTTATGGATTTAGCAGCTGCCCACAGTGCCAAAACTATAAGAAATGGCTTGCTGACCATTATATTACTGGACTTGATTGGCCTGTCAACTGAGCTATAAAACATACTGATCAAGATTAAAACTAAAAACAGCTTGAAATGTCACTGTATGTGTACAGAAATAAAAAGATGCAAAAAAACTAGGAAGACTAAGTGTACCTTTTTGAATTAAAATAAAAATAAAAAGGGCCTTTTTCATAATCAAATGTAATTTATGATAAAACAATCATACATCAGAAAACTTATGAACAGTGAGTGTGAGTCTTGCTATTATTGCAAAGCCTTTTTGCAGGTGCCGTACTAAAAATTGCCTTGCAGTTTTTTTTTTTAATAATACTTCTGGGTGACAGACACCAGCACCTCACTCATCTGCATGAACAATGAAAACTGATTTTTATTATAAACAGACGTCACCAACATTACAGAAATGTTTATATGTACAGAATCTTAACACTGTCACTGCTAAAATAGTTTTCCTTGATGAGATGGGCATGATATATACAGTGAAGAGGAATTATCCTAATTTTGTCTCTTTTGTCATTTGTAGATATGTACAGTCTCTTTAACCATCAAAAATATGGCCTTAAGAACAGACGTGATGTTTCTGATCAGTGGTGGGCAAAACGATTCACAGTCAGAAATTGTCCAACCTACTATAAAGTAACACTGATTTACAATGTATGCAGACTGACTTCATACAAGTAGCTGTGTGAACAATATCCTGTTTCTCAGTAGCGTCCTCCCACATAATGACAGATAGCATCATAGTCCAGAGTGAAGACTTGCTCCTCATAGTGGTCCAGTTGGACCATAGCCCGGCACTTTTCCTTGTCTCGCTTTAGAATGCGGCCCACCTGCCCACAAGAATGTAAACTGCAGTTTTGTTCAAGATAATATAATTAACAATAAACAGATTCACCTTCCAGTATTCACTGGAGCTGCATCCTTAAAAGATCTAGAATTGCATCATTATCTGAATTTTAATATCTGTATTTGTATACTGTACAGTTTAAAGAAAGAGTTCACACACATATTGACATAACTTTCCATGTAGTACAGTTGTTGATCAGCCAAGACATATTTGGAAATTTTGCTTCTTTAGCTTAGTACTGGAGCTGCGAGGCTAATGTTGCTAACATTCATAATTAATCCTTATCAGGGTCGCGGTTAGTCCCCTACCCCCTCACTGGGCGCAGGGCAGGGCAGTACATTAGTCAACTAAGCCCAGGACAGGACGCCAGTCCATCGCTGGGTGACACACAGACACACACACAATTTTTAGAGTACCCAATTTACCTGACCTTTATGTTTTTGGACTGTGGGAGGAAACCGGAGACCCCGGAGGAAACCCACGCAGACATGGGGAGAACATGGAAACTCCGCTCAGATGTGGACTCGAACCCAAGACCTCAGGCTGAGAGGTGAACGTGCTAACCGCTAAGCCACCGTGCCGCCCATGTTGCTAACAATCAATACAATTCAATAGTCACCTAGATCAGCATCGTCATTTGTCCAAAAAATATATCAAACCTTCTCTCAACCTGCAAGGCTTAACTTGGGTCTCAAGACTAGTTGATGTGTTTGATGACACAATATGGCTTACTGCAAATGGAAATGAGCAAGTCCTGATCAGACAGCGTCAGGGCTGACAGAACACTGAGCCGATTCTGCAATTAAGTCAGGTGCCAGGTCCTGAAATATTTACCAGCCCGTCCGGCAGAAAACTGTCTTACACAAACTTAAAAGTAACCCAAAATCTAATCTCATCTAGAGTCTAAAGACAGACATTTGAGGAAGCTAGAATAGCTTTTTTACTACTCAAATCTTTAATTTTAATTTAATTTAAATCATCATATTTATTATTACTAATCATAAATATCATGTAAGACAGTGAGTGAAAAAATGTGTACGTAATTGTATACTTTTTTTAGTAATAAAATAAAAAGACTTTTCCTTCTACTCTGCTCTAATCTACATTTTCAGATCCCATTTCACTGAATCTTCTAATATTAGAAAGTACCAAAGGCATCACAAGCTTTATATTTTTGTACTGTGTCACTATAAGATCAGTAGAAAAACTGCAAACCTGGCAACCCTGAATCCAAGACAACAGTGTGGCGGTAGTTACTGACGCCTACTTCATTACCACAACAACCCAAGCAGATATGCTTGTGATGTCTGGATGGGTAAATCTGATCTCATCACTTACAAATAATAGTGTGAACGGTCATGTTATCAAATCAGATTTGCCTGCATTTTGAACACAGGTTTAGTTCATATCTGAATCCAGTGAGAGATAGCTGGTGATGGATTTTGAAAAAAGTGCTCCAAATATGTCTTCGCTGATCAACTACATACGAGTTCACAAACCTGTCCTCTTTGTTGACCCAGCACAACCATAATGGAGTCGGTTTCACCTTTAGGCACAATCGTCTCTAGCATTGACTGTTTTACATCTGACAAAAAAGGATAAATGATCAGCTCAAACATGGGTTACTTGGCTGAATAGTTTCTCATCTAATGCTTAAGAAAAAAAAAAAACTTCTCACCATCCAGAAGCTGCCCTTCATCTGTACGACACACACACATTTGTGGCGTGAGGACGTCCTCCACTCTCATCTGAAAAGAATAATCACAGAAAAGATTGATCCGTATCTGTTAAACGAAGAACTGAATGTGTATTAGGTACCTCTGCAGTGACTCCACCATATAGGTACGTGGTGTAGCTGGTATGGTTGTCACAATAACAGAACTGTGACTGTGATACTGATACTAATACCAAGGGCAGTGTCACAATACTCAATACCAAATCAATACTTTGGCTATAAACTAAAACCACTTATTGTCTTTAGCAATAAGTCTATTTGGTAGAAAACGCATTTCAACAGTTTTATAGTTCATCTAATGTTTGTTCTTTTCTTAAAACTTAATCTCTGTTATCTATACAGTACTGAGTACTGAAATGTGGTGCAACTCTAATTGTAGGCAGAAAATTATTGACTGTAGCCCATCTGTTGCTGCACTACATTCTACTGAACCCTGTCCAGCTGCTGTTCCTAACACACACACACCACTGCAACACACAGTAATGAGAGTTTTCCATTTTGTAGTGCGGTTAACAAGCTAACTTAAGAACTATCACACACCCATCCACTTTCTGATTCTCATAGAATAACAGTGAAGGTAGGCAGGTTCTCTGGAGTCAGTGTGGTGGTCATATGATCTCATATGATGAGTGTGTTAACAGTAAACATAGGGTATAGTATAGTGTAATCCAATACTATACAAATAAGAGACCTTGGGCAAGACTCCCAATGCTACATTTGCCTACAAATGTATTATTGCAAATTGTAAATCATTCTGCATAAGAGCATCTGGCAAATAAAAAAAAAAGAAAAACAACAATAGAGAAAACATGATCACAAATCTGTAGCCATGATGTACTGCCTAGTGGAGAAACACAGAAAATTGCAGATGGGCTACAGTCAATCATTGTACACCTAGAAAATGCACCAATACAGCTAGCCTACTTGATTAAATGGCCATTGAATGTAGGTACAAGGTAGAAGGTGGACCTATTATACAAACCGGATTCCAAAAAAGTTGGGACACTAAACAAATTGTGAATAAAAACTGAATGCAATGATGTGGAGGTGCCAACATCTAATATTTTATTATAACACCATTCTGGTATTGCTGCACTATCTTTCTGTGCAACAATGGTGGAATTGGTGATCCTCTTACCATCTTGGCTTCAGAGAGACACTGACACTCTGAGAAGCTCTTTTTATAGCCAATCATGTTGTCAATTGACCTAATTAGTGTTAATTGGTCGTCCAGCTGTTCGTTATATGCTCAATTTCCTTTTTCCAACCACTTATTGATACTTGTCCCAACTTTTTTGGGATTTGTTGACACTGTGAAATTTTGAATCAACATATTTCTCCTTTAAAATGTTACATTTACTCAGATTAAACTTTTGATCTGTCATCTATGTTCTATTACGAATAAAATATTGACATTTGCCATCTCCACATCATTGCATTCAGTTTTTATTCACAATTTGTTTAGTGTCCCAACTTTTTTGGAATCCGGTTTGTACATGAATCTATAAATCACCCGTATACGAGTCATAGATAACTGAAAAAAGACAAATCACAGATAGACTGGATAATGTATTTTCAATCTTAATGCAGTTTGAATGATCATTTACTAATATTACTAAAAATCTAAGATTCTAATTAGTTTTGTTCATTCTAATACTTCTGATAACTAATAATTTCTAATCATATTCAAAGAACTGTGAGATTCTGGATTTCTGATTTTCAGGAGATAAACAATTCTTATAAAAAAGGCTTGAAATGTCACTTTACGTGTAATGAGTGTCACATATGACAGTTTAGCTTCCTGAATTAAATTATGAACACAAATGAACTTTTCACAATATTTTATAAGTTTTGGAGATGCGCCAGTACATGTATTTGTTCTAATGATGAAGCAATAAAAAGAGGCCAAGATCTTACAGGATTATAGACTTTTGATCTACACTGTCTGTCAGATAGAGAGAGTGATCAATCCATTAATCCAGACAGTAGTGATAATATGGAAGTTTAACACTATACACACAGAATTTAAAACATTTATGTTTCACACTTCATTTAGCTTAGTAAATTCATGCATAACCAAGATCATATCATGATTAACTTCACTATAATGTGCAAGAAACCTGTCCTGATCACGCATTTCTATATTTGGTATTAAAAATAGAGTGATACTTGTAAATGGGACTTTTTTTCTGGTTATATGAGTGTTTAATATGAACGTTTATAAGTTAACTCTCAGAAATCTCCAATAGTGTGTGATCTGAAGGGTTAAACAATTGCAATTGAATTTTGATGTGGTCAGACATTTACACTCAGAAATTACCTTCGAGTTGTAGTATTTTCCTCTTTTGAAAGTTTTATCGATGAAGCGCACCCGGAGGTCTCTCTGGAGCCAGGAGGAGGCAGGGGGAGACTCTTTCACAGGAGGAACCTTCTCTCTAAAAACAGGAAAAAGCATCAGTGTCCACTCAACAGGTTAAAAAAAAGCATTACATTCATAATGAGTTACAGCAGATGCTTCAGGGACACAATCAAATACCAAAGGTGGCTGTGCCGGCTGGACAGCGAGGTGTGTATAATTAAGAGCTAATTTTAGTTCAGTCATTTAGATCACACTACAGTTACCTGTCTGCACTTGTTTCTCTGTATTTTCTCTTCCTCTGGTTGTGATCTCTCTCATTCTCCCGGTCTCTGTCTTTCTCCGAATGCCGGTCCTTGCCTCGCTCATCCTTGCTGTTGAATCTCGACTCCTTGTCTTCTCGCCTGGACTGTTCTCGTGCTTTCTCTTTCTCTCGCTCCTTGTCTCGTTCTCTCTCTTTCTCCTCCTTCTGTTTGTGGGCTTTACTGAGACGACCTGCAAAAAGGAGGGACGAGGCCTGTAACAAATGGGGCCGTGAAACATGCTGTTTGATAATCAGTTTGTTGATTGCTTCTCCAATACTGGCCTCTGCAGTACAGATATCGCAGATGGGTGCAATATGCAAATAAGCCCCCTAAACAATCAGTGCTTATTACAGTGCTCTGCAAAAAATCTTGACCAGATGAGAGTTTAATCAAACAAAAATAATCATTATTTGGCCAAAGTACTGTCTCTGCAGTATAACTGCAATATAGTACTTGTTCTACCATTATAATGGGTCACAATTTCATGTGTAACGATGCAGGTCTGGTGTTATTAGCAACATTATCTATTAATAGAATCACAACAAGTGGAAACAGATGGACTACAGTCTGTAAATGTCAAACTACAAAGTGCACCTATATGGTCAGTGGAGCTGATAACATGGACAGAAATATAGATACAGATTAGAGGTGGGTAATCCAGATCCAGAAAGTAAAAATCCACCCCAGGATTTTGTTTCAACTGCAAAATCCTGGGATGGATTTTTACTTTCTGGACCTGGATTACCCACCTCTAGATACAATGATGTAGTTTTAATGTTATGGCTAATCTGTGTATGTATTAGGCGTGTAATAAAATATCAATACACTTGAGCATCACAATATGTTTTGAGACAGTATAAATTTTCAAAAGCTATTTTTTACTAGTTTAGATGCAAAGACTAAACAGTTCATACCGTGTTGTGTTTAAACCCTGACTGTTAGATAGCACTGCTGCAATCTTCAGCCATTAGAATCTTCCACTCCAATGTAAACAAACAGTGTAAGGATGCCACCCTAATGTTAGCATAAGCAGACCTTGCTGCCTTAAAAAAAATTGTTTTTTAAAAAATCCCAATATATCAGCCTGCTTACTGTATCACAATACATAGCAGTATATTGAATCGTTACCCCTTGTATCATATTGTCAGATTCTTGGCAATACATAGCCATAATGTTTATGTCTGTATGACTGGCCTCAGAGAAGCCCGAGAGAGGCTTGTGAAAAAAAAAGTTTCATCAATGCTGTTTTGGGTGAAAATAGCAGCCCTCCTATTAGCCAAACAGCATCTGTGATTGTAGAACCAGTTCTATGACTCTAATGAGATAATACAACTCTCTCATTTTGCCATCTGAAGTTTGCTTCTCTAGGAACTCTTTTTGTCTGACATAATTACACTTAGGCTATGCTCAGACAGAACAATTACGATTTTTAGATTGCATCCAGATTGATTTTTGATAGTCTGGATAGCCAAACACCACATGAAAACCCATTTCAGCAAATCAGGTCCTGAACACATTTGGACGTGGTGTGAAACATGATTACAATGAAATTTAAACAGATCAGTCTCAGTCTGGACGCTCCGACCACTTGGATCGGATTTCAAAGTACCTTTTTCATCAGGTGCAACACAATAAAAAACGGCCACTTCAAAATCCAGAGTGACTGAAGTGCAGGGATCCAAGAAGAGCGCCATACTGTAGTCCCAGGTTGCCAGGTCCCAAACTAATCTCCAGCCCACTGTTTGACAGACTAACCCAAAATCTAAAGAATCTAATCACAGACGTTAGAGGAAGCTATACTAGCTTTTATACTACTCTCAGTCTTATGATAGAGGAAAATACCTACCTAATTGTAAACTTTTTTTATAGCGATTACTGCTCTAACATATATTTTCAGATCTCTCCACTGAATCTTCTAATACTATAAAGTCTACCCAAGGCCTCTCTAACACTATAACACTGTGTGTTACTATAAAAGTTAATTGTACATGGTATCCCACTATCTCCCATTTTTACCCATGATTGCATTCTTAAAACTGCAAACCTGGCAACCCTAAAGCCTAAAACGTCTCTCACTCTCTCCGTCAAAGGTTGTTAGGAACCTCGGGGTTATGTTTGATGACCAGCTTTCATTCACACATCATGTGGCCTCTGTTGCACGGTCCTGCCGCTTTGCGCTCTATAATATCAGACAAATCAGACCGTTCCTAACGCAACATGCCACTCAACTTTTGGTACAAGCTGTGGTTATCTCACGCCTCAATTACTGCAACGCTGTGCTAACAGGCCTCC
>BRDA01004090.1:13056-31870 GCA_036984385.1 Crenuchus spilurus | reverse complement strand
ATCCTGGACCTCCCAAACATGTCCAGGTCCCACCCCGGGTATTTCTGGAGATACCCTTCCACTCTGACTAGGGAACTAAACCATGTTTAGAGTAAGAAGCTTGAAACAAGAAAGAGTAGAAAATAGAGAGAGAGAAAGTCTAGCTCCCCCACCTAGGTCTGTTACGGTCTCGACACCATTTCGAGCGGTAACCTCCTTTCAGACACTGGTAGTCAGTTATGAGGGAGGCGGACCAGGGAGTTTTTCTCATGTTGTTCATGTCGTTTCTAGAGTCACTCAGGGACTGGAAAAGTGGGTAGACAACTCTAGTATTTTTCGCATCTGTACTTTCCCACTATTGTAAGTCGCTTTGGATAAAAGCATCCGCTAAATGCAATGTAATGTAATGTAATGCTTGAGTATAGGTGTCTGTAACTTGTTAGCTTTACAAGAATAAACACAGATGGGTGAAAAGGTCAGGGACTCACTGAGATCTTTGCTGTACTTGTTGTACTCTTTTTGAGGGACCAGGCGGAGGGAGTATTGACTGATGGTCACAGACTTTCCTCCAATGGCGAGCTTTACCACAGCTCTGGCATTGTCTGGATCCACCCCCTCGATCTGAAAGAGAGAGAGATAAAAGATGAGAAAGAACAAAGTTCGAAGAATGAGATTTGTACCAAATCAAGGGATCAGTCTCACCTTCCCATAGAGGTCTTTATGGGCCCCACCCTGGACCTGTACAAACCCTCCAGGTCCTAGCACCAGCACCTCATCATCTTTCCCCCTCTCCTCGCCAGGTTTAGGGGGCCGCCGGGGTCTTGTGGGCTCCAGATCCTTAATAGCAGAGCAGTCAGCACCCAGACCCAAACCTTTAGGCCTTAGCTGGTGTTCTATTGGCTTAATATTTCTGAAAGAGAAACAGAAGCCTACCAATAAGGGTTAAAATGAAACTAAAACAACATATTAGGAGGAAAGCCCATGCACACGACCTCAAAAAGGCTACAGTAGCATACAACAGATCTGCTCCCAAATGCGCTCCTCTCCCTATAAGCCCTCATAAAGAGCAGTCTGCCCTTCTCTATGTTTGTATGAGCACAGATGGGCTTTATGTGCGAGATTAAAATAAAAACATAATCCCTCGTCATTATTGCCACTCCTCTGATTATCCTAATATGAACATGGAAACTCTGACATATGTCATAAGACAAGGGTAGGGGGACTTTCTTTATAATGACAGTAGCTTCCTTCTATAATACATCATTGCTGACAAACTTTCTGCAAAAATTTGCATGCAGAAAAGCCGCAGATTACTTTTAACAACATAAAAGTATCATTTATCTGATACGCTAATGTCCAAATGTTTGTTGAGACCCTTTATAATGAATGCACTGAGCTACTTTAAGTAGCACTCAGCTCGTCTAGTCCATGTAGTGAAGTACTGCCAATATAATAGGACTCTCTGTAGCATATAAACATGAACCTACTGGCACAAATCCTAATGCCAGGCATTGGTAGAGGGGCATAAAGCCCCCCAGCATTGAGCTGTGTAGTGGAACTGTATTCTCTGCTACATTCAATTCTTTTGGGATGAGATGGAGTGGATCACTCAACATGCTGACCTAACATTCTTGTTGCTGGATGCAATCAAATCCTCACAGCAGTGCTCCAAAATCAATTAGAAAGACTTTCATGCACAGTAGAGACAGTTACTCCAACAAAAGCAGCATAAACTCGATTTAATATATCTTTGATTTCCAAAGAAACTGTGAATGAGAAGGTGTCCCAATACTTTTGTCCTTTATAGTGTATATGGGAGATCCACCATCTACCAACCTGGAGTGTTCAGATCAAACACCCCTGAGTCTGATATTCAGATGATCCTGAAAGCCATGCTGACCTGGATCAGGTGTGCTAGATTAAGGCTGAAGTTAAACTACAGATGGTTGTAGACCTCCAGGACCAGCACCCCCCTCCGGCTATAAGGTATAAATGCAAGTCTGGATCTCTGCTACAGTGCATATGAAACTCAGGGAACAAAACATCAAAAGCAAGGACAAGGCAAGAGTGAGAGACAGAGAGAGTGAGACAGACATATAGAAACAGTCTTACTGTTTGAATGTGCGGCCGATGCCCTCTCCTTCCTTCCAGCCCATCCCCTTCAGCATGGCCAAGCCATATGCCTCCACTGGCACACGGTCATAGTCTGCCTCTGTGGACTAAAGCAGAGAAACTCAACATACACACAAAAAAAATCTCATTTTCCTTCTGGACACCAATATATACAGATGTACTTCTTTATAGGACTAGTTTATGCCAACAAGACTACTACTAAGCATAATTTAATAAAAAAATTAAGATGACATCTTCTATTTCCAGCCTTGTTTGTTTTAAAGTTGATACGTTTTGAATATTAATCAAACTCCAAAAAAAATATTATTTTATTCACAATGTTCTGTTGTGGCTTTCTGATTTAGTTATAAGCCATACGGATCAACATAACATGTAATGAATATAAAAATGATAAAAGTTTACCTTTTTGAATTCAACTTCTCACAAAATTCTTTTTATTTCAGACGCACAAGTACATCCATTTTTTATGGCAAAGCCCTCAAGAGACTTATTATAATTACAATATTCTCATTTTTAGATGTGGCACTATGTAATGATAGTTATGGAAATCAAAATATGCATTTGATGTATTCTCATCAGAGATACCACATTCTTATCTCGAGTGTCGAGCGATACCAATTAGATTTTTTCATCCCAAGTTGTTTTGGGGTGAAACTGAGGTTGAGGAATGATGTGAGATATCATACAGTGTGTCCCATTTGCTTCTGGACCCAAACTTTAATACTAATGAAGATATAATAAAATGTAGATTTAATTCCCCAGTCTGTGTGAAAAAGACTGACATGCATGATTACAGGGCAGGTAGACAGGTGTCCATTTCTGATGACTAATATCTGCGGCTGTCGGAGTGGAGGCCGGCGCCCATCCAGCTGTCCTCAGTTATCCTCGTGGACAATGGTTATTTCACAATGATCTGTACATAATGTATTAGTGCACAGGACAGGAGGAAGTGTTCATGGTGTGAACATAGTGGATAACAAACTTGATTCAGAAGACACAGCAGGAATGTCTAACAGTTTGGAAACATCAGCGTTATTGATGGATGACCTTTCATAACATGGAGCGTCGGGCTGAAGTGTGCTTGGTCGCTGGTGGTGGACATCCTCTGCACATGTTGTAACATCGTCTCTTTCACAGACTGAGGTGTATTTAACCCAAGATTCATGACCAGATCTTCATCAGTATTCAAGTTATTCATGATAGTTCATGCAAAGAAGCAAACGGGACCCTCTGTATTATATGTATGTTTTTTCTCTCATCTCTATTTATTGTCTTATTCGTCTTGAAACTACATCAGTATTTTGACATGCAGAGTAGTTATTTGAGATAGTAGCTCATTTTGAGATACCTTCTCAGCATTTGGAGATGAAATAATGACATGAAAACTGTGGGAGAGGATGTGACTAAACAGCGCTTTCTTCTCTCTGAAACATCCATGAACAAGGCACCTAACCAACAACTGCTGAACGGGTACCACAGCTGGCATGAAGCATGAAAAATGGGTAAACAGTGTGTGTGTGTGTGTGTGTGTAAGGATGTTGTAGTTGTATGCGTGTGTGTGTGTGTGTGTGTGTATGTTACACTAGTGTGTTTGTGGACCGTATTTAGCTCAATATCAACCCAAGCAAAATACCAACAGTGCCATGTGCTTAGGGGAAGCGTTTTCAGGGCCGTGTGTGTGTGTGTGTGTGTGTGTATTACTATGGCTATGTTCACATTACAAGCCACATGGCTCAAATTAGATATCCTTACGGTTCACATTCACAAATATAAGTAAGCTGTATCTGTAATATGAACAAATCTGCCCCTGAAATGGCTCGCAAGCGAACACTGATGCCTGTATACACAACAACAAAAAGCGTCACATTTATGCAGGGTTGCCAGGTTTGCAAAAATACAGTCTCCGATAAAACTTCAGATTTGGCAGTTTGCAGGGTTTTTGCACTAAATAAATGAAGAAACTGAATGATAAAGTAAGATTTAAAGAAGATTTACATTTTACAGCTCACTGAAATGTTTGTGTCACTTTAGATTTTGGGTTAGTTTCCGTTTGTGTAGCGTGACTTTCTGTTACAAAATCGGTAGAAGATTTTGGGAATCTGGCAACCCTGTATTTGTGAGCTGACTGATGTTAGTAATACTGGTAAAACAGATGTGTTAGTAGCTGATGTGTGATGGTGTTTAGCTCAGGAGGACAGTAAACAGGTGCTGGACTGTACATGATTAGGTGAAGAGGGTGAATAAATGCCAGCTGACTGCTTTTACAGCGATGTGAGTAAACAAGATAAGCCAGCACTGGCTCACCCACTACACACGTGTACAAGCAAAAAGACATGAAATCTGATCTGACCGTCACATGTCCACAGATCTGATACGTATCTGATCTAGAACCACATGTGAAAGTGACTCAAATCTGATTAGAAAAGATGGGATTTGATGTCCACACAGCCCTGAAAACATCAGATCTGAGCCACATTAAGACAAAAGATCAGATTTGAGTCACTTCAGCCTGGTAATGTGAACGTAGCCTAAAATTGGGTTAAATACAGAGAAGAAAGAATAAAAATACAAGGGCAAGAAAAAAATCCTTATCTGATTGGTAATTATAAGAAAAATTAAAAAGTGATCCTAGCTTTATTGCACATTAAAACTACAGTATCCATCCAATCCATAGTGCACGCACACACACACACACACACACACGCACGCACGCACACACACAATTATAAATCCACATCAGCCTGCAGTGGAGGTGATAATTTGCAGTTCCTTCTTAATGACTTCCACCACACAAGTACATACCGTACCTCACACTGCTGCAGCTTCTGCTTTCACACAACTCAGTAAACACACCGCTGTGATTCTGCATGTTATAAGATGCAGTGTGGAGGAGAGAGTGTGAGAGTGAGACAGAGAGAAACATGCTGAGTAAGCACTGTGGACCTGGCAGAGGATTGCTTCATCACTCATTTCATTAAGACACGCCCTTTCTCTCAGAACACACACGTACGTGCCCACGCATACACACATACGGACATACATATACACATATGCAAGTACACGTTGCACTTGAAGGAGCTGTTGCATGTGTACACAATCTTGGAATGACCCCCTGCTGACACAGCCATATGTAAATGACTGAACCAGAATGTGTCAGGTCCAATCCAATCTTCTCAGTACACTAACAGCATTAATAGCAGAGCACACACACACACAACCCAGCCTGAAAAGAACATCTGATAGAAAAAGAACAAAGGGAAATAACTACTCGGCCTGCTTATTTTTCACTAGGAATTCAATCTTGAAAACATCTACACTGCACTGCATGACACTAACTCTGTACTTAAAAGGGCTTTTTATTACCTCCACTTGGGGAAACCTCTTTTTAACCCATCCATGACATTGAACACACACATGAGGGGACAGTGAGCATACCAATACATGTTATGGGCAGCCAAAACCGTCACAGTGCCCAGGCAGCAGCAGGGGTTTAGATGCCTTACTCAAGAGTGCATGAGCTATACATGTTGGGGAGAAATGCTAGTCATTCACATTCCCTCCAATCCTCTCCAAAATAAATATTACTAACTCAAATATAAATTTTCACAATAGTAATCATATCCCAAGTCATTTAACTGCTGAGTATCTTCCAATTCTGAGTCCTGAACATATACTTGTATTTTCCTAGATAATAGTGATGCACAGAGGATACTTCAAGTACATTACTTTAATGAAAATCAATCCAATGTATATGCTTCACAACTGAATAAAGAAAAGAATGCTTGCATCCAAGCTACTGTTTATTTTTAGGGATGCATCGAATATCTGGCAACCAAAATTATTTTGGTGTTGAGCCGAATATGTGAAAAGACAAAATAATTAATAATAAACAATGAAGTTTTTAATGACACCATTACTTTTTTGGACTTTGAGAATTTTGCTTTTTCTCACCAACAAAACACACATACACTAGCACAGTTACAGATTTTGGGAAATCATTAACTTGCTAATGTTATCATGATTTATAAATGATAAGCCATGTTCAGTATTATTAGTTTAGGGAAAAAAATATTTTGCTGCATCCCTATTTATTTGTATTTTTTTTTACAAAATAAAGTAAAGAAAAGAAAATGTGTCTTTATAAATAGCTGCAGACATTTTAGCCACAACCTGTCCCAAAGGATCAGGCTTCACGATTTGTACACAATAAAGCTAATCATATTCTAAAATAAAGCACTGAAATGCACTGCCTGTATCCTAATACATTCCTCTAACCTTGACCAAGCTCAACTCTTCAGCTGGTTGTTTGCTTCAGACTGATACTATCAATCAATTCAGGAAGCTTCTTATTTCCCCATCATTACACTCTTCCATTCCACCATTTCTCAACTCACGGATTCAGGTCGGAGGTCTACTTTGACCCGCTCACCATCCTCAAAACCCTGTGGCACCTGGTTCTGCATTAGCAGAGGAATGGTCATGTCACTCTGAGGGCCATTCTCCCATCTGTCCTGCTTCTTCTTAGACTCTGAAAGAAAATGAGAAGGGACGTTACTGGCATATCCTAAAGGCATTTACTGCATGTACGCTAATGTACTTAAAAGGTCAAATAAATGAGTAATAAGTCATGTTTCGATGTACCACTGGTCAGAGCTATAAACATACTTACATGGCTTGTATGAACATAAGAATAGAATGTAACATTTATGATTTATCCAAGCATTATAAGAAAAGGTATTTACATTTTTATCAACAATGTACAAACAATATAGTTCAGTAATGTTCATAATTTAATTCATTAAGGTAAACTGATACATACATACATACATACACATTATACTTATATAGCGCCTTTCTAGACACCCAAGGACGATTTACAATCAACATACTCCATTTACACACACTGGTGAGAAGCGGCAGCCAATCGCGCACAGCGTACTCTCAACCGGAAGCGACCGTCCACCTGGAGGACTGCATCGAGCACTAGGGGGATCACCCAGGACAGAGTGCCAACCATATCTGGGCATACATACATACATACATTCACTCATACACACCAACGTAATTTTAGAGTATCCAATCCACCTGATCTCCATGTTTTTGGACTGTGGGAGGAAACCGGAGACCCCGGAGGAAACCCACGCAGACACGGGGAGAACATGGAAACTCCGCTCAGATACGGACTCGAAACCAAGACCTCAGCGCTGAGAGGCGAACGTGCTAACCACTAAGCCACCGTGCCGCCCAAATTAATTAACATTCAATACACATAGAGGCATTTCAAGTTTTTGATTAGTACAGCTTATAGTTCATGAAAATCAGAATCTTGAATCTCAAATTATTATGGAGTTTGAGTAAACTACTATTCAAAACAGTATAAATGTTAAAATAAGAAAAAGGCTTGAAATATGTCACTTTTGTGTAAAAAAACATAAAATGGCACTTTACCTTTTTGATTTAAATTATAAGCACAAACAAATTTTCACAAAATTCTAGTTTTTGGCGATGTATACATAGCCCTTTTAATATCTTGCTCAACAATGTCATAGAGCACATTTTAGTCACTATATCTTATTGAAGAAGGTGTTGAACTTAATACAATGTGACTTTGTCGTCTCTACCAATCGGTAGAGGTATGCTAGGCTAAAAAACATCCATTTCTGTTCACTAGATAAGCAACATTTTATGGTCTGAATGCAAACCAGCAATGCTTTGTAGCCAAACCAAAAATAATAGAGTGGATCAAATGCTGACAAACCATTAGTGCTATTACACTACCACACAGATGAGTGTTGTGGTTAAAAAGTGAACAAATTTAACATGATATTGCAGTTTTTCTATTTGTAGTTTATGTTCTGATTCTACCATAAAGTACCATCTCATTGTATGTTTTTTTAATTCAATTTCTTCTTTCGTGCTGTGGATATGAAAGGGTTAAACAAATGGAAATTCTAACCATTTAAAACTCTTTTTTTTCTTAGACACCTGAGACCATACACACCTTCAATGAGCTCTCTGACAGCCTGAGACTCCACAGAGTCTTGCTTCTCAAATGGACAGTTTCCTTCATCTCCTTTGACACTCGGCTTTGCTCCTTCTTGTCTATTCCAGTTGTTTTTCTGGATAAGTGGAATGATGAGCTCCTTTGGTTTTTCAACAGGCTTTGTACTGGGTAGAATTTTACAGATAAAAGACAGAATGAACAGTTAAACTACAGTTTTTATTACAGAGGCGGGGTAGCAACAACACCATAGCTTAAGTATGTTCTGCTCCTGGGTGGTTCAGCACAGGTTGGTAGTTTGCCTGCTCACAATTCCCTTATTCAACTAATCTATCAATGACCGCGTTTAGTAGGTCTGTTCATGTAGATCAAGGAAAACTCAAATCATGGGGAGCAGATTACTAAACAGATACATGACTTTCCTGCTTGGACACAGCAGACTTAACTCAGCAGCTAATTGACAGGTTTAGTAGCAATGTTAAGAAAAACAGCTGGACTATACTGGACTCTGGTCTTCAGATCCCCACCTCTGGTGGAGGAAAATCAAACAATGATCTCCTATCTAGGACTGTTTACTCTCTCTGCGCATACTTTAATTGAATGAATATACATATTTAGCTATATGACCAACTTAACCATCCCAATATAACTCATCCCAATACACGTGTATTTGTTTACAAGCTAATCCAGTACAGCAGATGTGCAGATTGATAAAAACAGCATTTTGTGTACACCTAAGACTAACACTACACTAGACCTGTTATTCTAGTAAAGATATATGCTTTTTTATTGTGTAAAATAAAGTCACATCTTAGCTGCACTTTAGAGAATATATGAATATACAGTTAGGCTAGTTTATCCGGTTAGCTTGTAGCATTAGCCTACCTTTTCAATTCCTGTCCCTCGACTTCTATTAAATAATCTCGACCTTCTGGCTTCTCGAACTTTGCCTTCGTTAAGGTTTTACTAAAGCCAAAGGAGATCGGGGCAGCTTTCCTTTCTCCATCATCTGTCTTTAATAATTCCGTTTTATTGTCTTGTTCTCGCTGTTGAACCGGCGAAGCCATGTTAGCTGTTAATGGAGTGTGCTGGGTAATGTAGTTTTCCAGAGAGAAGGTATTTTAGTTGCGTTGGGCAATCACAATACACTTCCCAGAATGCAACACAATGTGACGAAACAGCGTCGGACCCTCAGACGTTTTTTGCAATTAAAAAGAATATGTACTTTTTGCGAGTCAATAAAAAATAAAACTGAAATGTATTTGTAAAAAGTCAAACCAAATATCTCACTAGTGAGAGAAATGTTAGAGGAAGTTGACATTATTTCACATCTGCGCACATCAATGTACACCAAAATATTTGTCAACATTAGTTTCCTGTAAACATATTTTATACATTTATATATTTTTTTATATTTGAAATAAATATATAAATATATTCAATTTAGAATACAGAAAGACATGGTTAAATAGTTTCTTAAAATACAAACTGGTCAATGTGCTCTCAATATAGTGATTCCACAACAACAAACAATTTGTTTCCCACTCTTTTTTAATCTTTTTTTTCTTTCAATAAATACAAATGGACAAATCAGTTAGCATACATAGATGGATAAATTGTGAAATTCTTTAAATAAGGTTAAATTCCCCTTTAAGTGGCATGGAAAACAAATAATGGATTTTTTTATTAAATGTAAAATGTAATAATTATTACATTTTGTATGAATATAGTATAATATAGAATAGTAGGGTAATTTGATAGCAGCTTGACTAAGATAAAGTTAATTTACCATGCAGTATACCAATGCATCCAAAAATCATGAAAAAGTTAAGTTTTGTTCATAATTTATTTCAAAAAAGGTAAACTGTCATATTCTATAAAGTGTCACATTTCAAGCTTTTTCTGTTGATTTTTTGTTGTTTGTTGGCTTATATATCATGAAAATCTAAATATCTCATGTAATTAGAATATTTTATTTTGTTTGAGTAAATTACTATTACTTTGTTTGAGTATGAATAAATTACTATTCAAATAGCATAAATGCTGTGTATCTCTCAGTCTAGCTCAGCACAAGCAACCACAATTATAAAGAAGACTGCTGACTTCACAGTTGTCCAGAAGATGCTCATCATTACCCTTCACAAGAAGGGTAAGCCACAGAAAGCCAAAAGGCTGACTGTTTGCAGAGTGCTGTATCAAAGCATACTGATGGAAAGTTGTCTGGAAGGGAGTAAATGTCTTTTGCGAGAGCAACAGTGACCAATAACTGCAGCATTCAGAAGATTGTAATGAAAAGTTGATTCGGGAACTTGGATTGAGGATAGTGTGAGTGCATCAAGTGCAACCACAAACAGATGTCTCGAGGAAAGGGACTACAACTACATTCCCAATATCAAGCCAGTCCTGAATCAGAAAAAAACATAAGTAGCATCTGGGATAAGCAGAAAAAAACTGGACTGTTGCTCAGTGGTCCTCTTTTCAGATTAAAGTAAATTGTCATTTGGAAACAAAGGTCACAGAACTCAAGGTGTCTGAAGTCCAGTGTGAAGTTTCTGCAGTTTGTGACGGTTTGGGGTGTCGCCATCTGCTGGTGTTGCTTCACTGTGTTTTATCAAGTTCAAAATCAATACAGCTGTCTACCAGGAGACTATGGAGCACTTCTACTAACATATTGCAATGCTGATGTCCATTTCCATTAATTAGTTAACTCATTAACATCCTCACAAAGAAAGAACATTATTTTAATTGGGATAGGGGCAATAATAAGACAGTAAATGTTTTCTTTTTTAAGACCACAGTTTTTATGTACACTTTAAAGATACAGTGAGATGGCACTTTATGGTAAAATCAGAACATAAACTACAAATACCAAAACTGTGCAAAAACATGCTAACTTTTTTCACATTTTAAGTACCATACTCATCTGTGTGGTGGTGCAAACAGCAATAATGCTTTTTAAGCATTTGATCCAGTTTATTCCTTGTGATATTATATGAAGCATTGATGGTTTGTATTCAGACAAGACAATGTTGCATATCTAGTGACCTCTAGTGGATGTTTTGTAACGTAACATATGTCTACCGATCAGTAGAGATGGCACAATCACATTGTGTGAAGTTCAACACCTTCTTCAATAACAACTCAAATATGCTCTACCAAATGGTTGAGAAGAATGTTAAATGGTTAAAATACTTTTCCACCATATTTTATTTTTAGATGCAGTAGTGATGTATGTATAGATGTGTGTTTGGACAAAGTTAATATAGTACAGTACAGATACTTTCACTTTAAAAGTTACTCTCCCACTTACTCACATTTCGCTTATCAGCCTTTCTCGGTACAGTTCTCAGGTTTTTCATTTTACCTGACGCCTTTTTTACACCATAGGGGCGGATCTTCTCCCTTATTACTTCGTTTCCCTGCCCTCATACCCTCTCTCTCTCCTGGTATCGGTTCATCATTTTAACTGTTTTGTTATCCCGTGTATCCCACCATGCTGCCGTGAGCTCCGCTCTTACTCCGGAGGGGGGTCTCAGCACGCCTCGGCTGCTCCGGAGCTGTGAGACCCTCCGGACGGACTGACGTCCCCGAGTTGCACAGCAACACCTCGTCGCTTTCATCTGCTTTCTGTAGCGGCCCCGAGCTGTCCCTCCTCCACCGTGTAACCCTCCACCTTCCACAGCCAAAGTGGATCAATTACGACACCATGCTGAGGAGACACCGGGAACTGAAGGTAAGACTGCGAGATAAACGATGAAGCTGAAGTTAGCTGCTGAACTCGATTTCCCCTCCATTCCACCTTAAATGGTGTATCAGATTCTTATCAGTTAAGGTGGAACGGGACGTTATAATAGACGCTAACTTCAGCTTCCCAGACCAGTGTGATTGTGCAAAGTGTAGAAGTCAGCCGATAAGCCACTGACAGGATCCTAAATACATGCTAAAAGCTGTGTCTTTGACCATTTCGTTATCCTCAATACAACAGTAATCTTCTGTACGAATCGATACTGATTTGAGGTTTCTATAAAATAAACCCTAACGTGAAAATATATCATTTATAACCCTCAGGCTCTGTTTCTCTCTTTCTTTCTGATGTTTTCTGACCGAATAACTATGTAACATCACAGTTTCATTTTTTTAAAATTACACATTTAAAATGTCAAAGTTATACATGTTCACACATTCTCTTTTAAACTGGATTCAGCCCTCAAACAGAGATTGTTCCGTATTTCAACAATGTTGTCATATACCGAGAAAATAACAACAATCATGCATATTAATGTCCCAATTTTCTGATTGTTGTTGTAAAACAAACAAATAAATAAATAATCTCAATTTAACAGTATCAGTATCCGGGTACTACTCCGTATCGAATCAAAAGGAAGATGAGTGGTATTGCTCACCCCCAGCCTCTGTGTGATGAAGCGCCGTTTAGTCTTGTGTGTGTGTGTGTGTGTGTGTGTGTGTGTTCGGGTATTAATCTCTTCGTGGAGCCCACTATGTCCTCATAATGATAGGAATACAGGTACAATCTGTAGGAGTGGGGGCATTCAGCTGGTCCTCATAATGTGCTGTTTAAGTCACAACGTCTTTGTAAAATGTAAAAGAACAGAAAGACTAAGTTTTGGTTCCTGTGGTTAAGCGTTAGGTTAGGTTTAGCGGTAGGTGTAAGATTACTGAGCTACAGTACCACACGAGTTAATGGCATGTCCCCACAGATGTAGTAGTACAGAGTGCTGTGTGTGTGTGTGTGTGTGTGTGTGTTTGTTCAGTGCTGTCAGTGATCAGTGCTCAGCCCTGACTCTCCTCAGCGCGTCGCGAGCTCAGCTTCATGGCGGTTAAAACTTCTCAACGGTCCTCCCAACCCAACCGGTCTCTTGTGGTAGATACTTATTGTACTGTTTCTGTATTTTTATAGATATTCAACTATTTTTTCGGCTCTTCGACCGTGTAGGGGTCAAGTCTAGTTTGGGCTCAATGTATATAGACGCGTTTAAACGGGCACTTTTTGAACGCCTGAACTGTCTGAGGAGAATATGTGTGTGTCAGAGGCCAGGCAGGTGAGTTTTACCTTAAATACTGTGTGTGTGTGTGTGTGTGTGTGTGTGTGTGAGTAACATGGCAGTAGTAGATATACACACATATTTAGTCAAAGTTATTCTTCAGTTTTTGCTAACAGACGTAGCTTCAGTGATTGATTTGTTTACGTGTTCTTTCAGGCTAAGTTTAGCCAAACATCTCTAATACAAATGAAACTCAGCTACACTTGCAGCTGTTTTAAAGGACACTGTTAGTACTTCAGCACTACATAAGTCAGCTTATGCACTGTTTTTAGGATGTGCTGTTGCTCACTTGTGTCTGAATGTGTTACTACTACTATCAAGTCTACCATACTTCATCATCATCATCATCATCATCAGGTGTGAGAGCTTCTCTGGATTTCACATCTGAGCGCTTCTCTGAATGTTTATTTCCACATCACTTGGTTGTTGCTGTGTATCAGGTGTGGGAGTCAGGTGTGTGAAGAACAGAATAAGCTAAACAGAGTTATTATTGTGGTGTAATCACAGTCGGTGTGTCCACTGTTGAGCTTTTATCCTAAGTTTGAGTTTACATACGTGAAGTATTTTGCTTGTGCTTGTATGTTTAGCTCTATTTGTTTTTATCTGTGCAGAAAAAAATGAACATTTCAGAAGAGGACTTATTAACTAAATAAGATGATTTTACAAAAAATAAAGCTTTTATTTGTCATTTTACAAAACTACAGCTTTTATTTATATGATTTTGCAAAACTACAGCTTGTATTTGTCAGTTTACAAAAATACAACTTTTTTTTAATAGTCTACAAAAATAAAACAAAAAAGTTATTATTTTTTAATTATACAGCTTTTGTAAGATATTTAGATAAGAAGAGCCCAACAATTTTAAGCTCCACAAATTAAGGCTATGGTTGGATTTGGTGTAGCACAGCAGCATTTAGATACAGTAGTAGAGAAATAAAGGATAATACCTCATAATGATGGGAATGCAAAGTGGTGTGTGTGTGTGTGTGTGTGTGTGTGTGTGCACACATGCAGGGTGTGTCCTGTCCTGTAGTGTAAAGTGATGAATGCTGTGACCCTGACTTTACTGTGTGTTGCTGTAGGCTCTAGGAGCAGTCAAGGTTACACTACTGTTATGAATCATTCATTAAGTATGGCATTGAGAGAGAAATAAAGAAACAATCTTATTAACAGAGTGAGAAACAATGAAAAAGGATGGAGGGATTTAGCTGTATTGTGGCTTATGACAGTGATCTAATCCTGCTTGTTTGTATGTGTACATGTGTGATCTTTTGGAGACTGTCTTATAAGATCCTTGTTTTTTTTTTTTTACCCCAGATCAAAATGGCACTTCCATTGTATGACAATGTGACGATTAATAGATTAACTTTACATTAACTTACATTAAAATGGAATTTGTATAAGTTATATGTTATATATCATTACTGACATACATGGATTTGATACAGTCCTTTTTAATTCTGACATCAGACCCATTTCTGACCAATTAGTACTAAAACTAGTCTGACTGCTGCTCAACGTGATCTTCCTTTCCTGATATGATAGCTGAGGAGACTCTATCCTGCTTTAGTTCAGCGTGCAGAGTTCATGTGTTGTGCCTGCTCATTAATTGTCTGATTATATGCAGGGTGCAAGCCTCACCTTCATACATATTCAAGGAAATGTGGAAAAGGTGTGATGGGAGAGAACGTGAGAGCAGGTGAGAGAGGAGAAACAGGAAAATGGTGGGGTAGCTGGCAGCATTTTACCCTTGACAGAGTAGGGCAGAGATCCACTGACAATTCTCCATCTGTGAGTTCTCTCTGGATTGTCTGCATTGTAATTGTAAGCTCACATTTCTTTTTATTTAAGACCAATATAATCTAGCTTTCTTCATCCTGGAGGAATCAATGCTTATGTTTACATGCATACATACAGTAGCTTTTAGTTTTTAATAACAAGAGATCAAATCAATATATTTACATGAGTTGCATAAAACATATCTGGAATATTCTGGCCAATAATGACCTGGACCACTTGGTAGGCTTTATTCAGGCTACAACACTCAACCCATAATGTTTACATAAACATATTTTGGAATTAGCATGTGTTCAATCCCACAGAAGAAGCATTAGACCACGAACTTGAAAATCACCTTCACACAGAGTAAATTTATACAAACATGGGCAACAGTGTAAGAATTTTTAGCACTTTGGTCAACAGTGACAAATGCTACCGCACAAAAGCAATCAATGCGGCGCATCGCTCTGAACCTTGTTTGTTGAAGCGGTTCATTGAACTGGAACAGCATTTAGGCATTATATTGTTCCTTATCTTCCAACAGTTTAACCCACTAGTCAATATCTTTACTGTTCTCCTTCTTTCTTCATTATCCTGACCAAATGGGCCTTGGCATGTCTGTTGCTCGGAACAACTGCGAATATAAATCAGAATGTTGATGGATGGCCCGGGCCATGTGGACATTGATAGCAAAAGAAGTGCTCCCCTGTAAAATTGTTACAAGCTGAAAGAACCACACAGCCTTGAGGTGGAGGCTAGCGTGGAGGCTCAGAAGACAGAAAAGGAGGGGGAGTGTGAGGATCAATATCAGGTGACAAGGAGGAGAGGAGCGACAGAGAAATGAAGAGAGACAGACAGAGGGGGCAGAATGAAAGAGATGGAGTGCTAGGGTAGAAGAGAAGCAAAAGCGTGAACAAAAGGGAGATAAGAAAACAGTGAAGAAGTGAGAAGCATAGAGCAAGGGAAAGAAAAAGAGGGATAGAGGAATCAAGGACAGAAAACAGGAGAACAAGAAAGAGAGAAAGAGGATGGGAGGGGGGGGGGAGAAAAGGAGGGAAGCAGAGAGGGTCACCTTCAGTGATTGAGACTGATTCAGCACATTCTCCTCCCACTCGGGTTACTGCACTGTGACCCAGCGGAGCATGCTGGGGGCTAGAAGTGGGCAATATGGCAAAGGTATAACATGATAATTAAAGACATTTTCACCATACACAGTTCATAGTGTATCACTGTATTTTGTTTTTCTGAAGTGTAAACAGACATAGGGCTCTAGGAGAGCCAGTTTGTGAACCTAGTTGGTTGACTCTGTACACAATTAAGAGCACAACTAGTTGACCTGTAATGCTCTCTAAATGTTAATGCTCTATGAAATGTTTTGTGAACATTGACAACTCTTGGACCAATGAAAACAGTGAAAATGTATTTCTGAATTGAAATTATTTATGACTGAAATTATAATGGAAAGCTTTTCTAATGTTGCGGGTTAGACGGAGCTTTTGGGCTGTTGTGTTTGGTGTGGAGACAGGTGCCTCACTAGTGATTAACCAATGTGGGTTTTTAATGGCCGATACTGATATTTAGAGTGTAGGGCAGCTGATATATAATGCCAATATCATGTTGTGTCTTTTTGCATCTGATAAAATATAAATATAAAAATGTAAACATTGTTGACTTGAGAAGAAAGGATAGGATTACCTGTCGTGTCTTAATCTGCCCATAGAGTAGGTAAAAGAGTACAGCTGCCATTCTGTTATGGCTGCCTGCAGATGTGCCTGTAAACGTTAACATTTTGTTTGCTGGCTTCACGTGTGCAGGTTGATTGTTTAAAAATAATTGGCGACAATTATTGGCCTGATTAATTGGCCAAATGATTAATCCAACACTAATCCTTATCTCAGACAGTTTACCAGAATATCCATCCATCCATCCATTCTCTTCTGCTTAGTCCTGATCAGGGTCCCCTACCCCTTCACTTGACTAAGGGCAGTGCATTACACACTATCCTAGCTAAGCCCGACAGGGAGCCAATACCAGAATATCCCAGATAGCTAATAGATAAGCCAGTTAACTTCAAACAAATTCAGTTAACTAATGTGTAATAGCATATACCAATTAACAATATATTTAAACTTAGAAATATTTGAATGACTTATGTTTTATTGTTTGTTGACAGTTTTGCTGTGTGCCTTTTCCTCTGGAAGTGTCTTAATACATTTTCTTTTAATAAACATATGAATTAGGTCCATGAAGGAATTAATGATAACCAATCATAAAGTAATGATGTATATTCAGGAACACTTATCATAAAATTTATGATGGCGATAATAGGCCAAGCCTGCTGTTTTATCTTTTCTTCTCCATCTCTCCCTATTCCACCATCCCTCTCATTCACAGTGCCTATTCACCCTCACCTCTTCCTCTTCTCTTTCCTCTCATCTCTCGTTTTTCATCTACGCCCTCATCTCTCCTGAAACACAAACCTCAAAGTGTTTACAGTGTGTCCTCTGATGTCGTGTTTTTCTCCTTCTCGCACGCAGCTCTCTTGTCATTCCTGTCGTCTCACAGCTGTTGTGCCTTTCTTAGCTCAGTCATTTCACGTTACTCAAAGCTTTTTGTTGTGTTCTGCAAATTCTTTATCTTGCTCTGCCTTGTCCATGCTTCTGTTTTTGCCTTTTTTCACCCCCCTCCCCAATTCCCCTCTCCCTTTGTGACTGTACAGCCACCATTCTCTCACTAGTTTAAAATCTCTATCCATCATTCTCTCACTCTGGAGTTGTTAATCACCACTGGCTGTCTCAATTACCTCTTATCTCTCTCCCATAATTGAAGCTGTTTAGCTAAGCTTTTGTAAAATCCAGATAAAATTAAAGCCTTAAAAAATTGCATTTTCACACCTTATCGATTTGGTGCAAGGTTGACAAGTTGTGTAAAGAGAATATTCTGTTATTTTGGCTGTGTTATTTCTGCAGGAAGTACAAAGCTGGCACCTTTTCTCCAGCAGCAGCTACAACAATAAGAAAAGACAGCACTGTGAGCACTGATTCCACATTCAAACACGCAGAATGATGTTCACCATTCCATGCAGTAGGTTTACAAAAGAGATTTGCAAAATTGATTGATGTGAGTAAGGGCTGTTTGTCTATGTGCATGAGTGCTAGTTTGAGAATGAGTTATTTAGTGTATACTTTTCATCACGCTGGCATTTAATCTTTTATTTTTAAATTTCCTATGGCTGTTCACAGTGCATGTGACACTCTAGTGCCCTAGTTCTAGACTGGACTGAGCAGTAGTGTGTTTCATTTGGAAGACCTAATGACCGGTAGTACTGGCAAAAGTTACACATTCATAATATTTGGTCCAAACTAGCATAGAAATTTAAGGGTTGACATTGAGGAGCAAATACATGTCTGGTTGAATGTGACAGACTGAAGGTTGTTGGTAATTAAAGACAGTCTGGCTGACCTCCAGGCTTCCCCAGTGGAGGATGATGTAAGATAAGGGTCAGAGCAGTCACATACAGGTTAGAACAAGGCAGTGACATCAACTTTGCTTAAAACCAAGCTATTACAAACCGCTGGACTTAGTATGTTTGAGGTTGTACTTGGTAATGTATTACATTAGAGGGAATATAGCCTAATCTCTTTGACAGAGTTTTTTAATAAAAAAAACTCAAAATTTGTTAGGAACAATTAAGATACTGATTTAGAATTCTTCATTTTAAGAAAACAGTGGAGATTCTGAGCCAATGTTTGGGTGTGTGATATGAGAGATTTTTCTCCATAGCTTTGTAATAATGTCTAACAAAATATATTGTACCAATAAAATGTGACGAAATTGAGACTATTTATATATATATATA
>BRDA01004090.1:0-13046 GCA_036984385.1 Crenuchus spilurus | reverse complement strand
ATATATATATATATATATATATATATATATATATATATATATATATATATATATATATATATATATATATATATATATTAGTATATATTAGTTGAAGTGAAAAGTAGCAGTTTGCTGTTGATGCATTGACTTATACACATCCTTACAAACAGGATTGGATCATTTCAAATAGCAACAAAAGCCACACATTAGTTTTACTACTGAAAGAGTGATTCCATATTACACCCTCATATATGCTTTTTGCAGTACAGCTTCCAACGTCAGCTGTACAGTATGACATAAAGAAATGGAAGCTGATACTGCAGTGAAAAAGAGTCCCTATTGTTGCATTAATAAAGGAGGAGTGGACAGGTATTGCACCATTAAGTTATCAGAAGTTGATGGAGAGGCTGCTGTAATACATTAAGACTGTAGCCTCTGCTAAAAGTGGGCCGGCAAGGTATTACATCTTGGAATAAATGCACGTTTGTGCTTAGCTAAAGTATCTCAGTAGATGTCTAGGCTTAGTGTAATACTGTATAATATATAATTTTACTGTGTACCAAAGTAAGCAGCCACATTTAAGTCTGTAGCCATAACTGTACAATATAATTACACTCCTTAATGCAAAAAAGTAACATTATCATATGTGTTATCAACATGATATTGATAATCAGTTTTTAGTAACACACACACAAACACACATGTATATCCTTATACATCAGAGGTGGGTAGTAACGAGTTACATTTACATTTGAAAAATATATACTTCTAGGAGAAGTTTTATATCACTATACTTTTTACTTTTACTCGAGTAGATTTGTAAAGAAGAAACTGTACTCTTACTCCGCTACATTAGGCTACAATGAGCTCGTTACTTTTGTTTTTACCTCTTATGTATTCTACGCGTCATTATTTTTTATCCCCCTCGCGTTTTATTTTGAGAGTGACTGACTTCCAAAGGCTCTACCATGTGACTATGTTTCACCAATCAAATGTAGTCGTGCAGTCGCATCACGTGACCATACTCAATCTCAGAAGCGGGACGGATTAGCTTTACAGTCGTAGCAAACGGATGAAAATTGTCAGAATCAGTGGTTGGCAATGCAGACGAGGAGGAACACCATTGGCCTGATACTGATAGCATGTTTACTTACAAAAAGCAGCAGCTACATTATGCAGGTATGGATCTACTCCACACCTTTCCTCACACCAAGAAGCTGTCACTCAAAGTCAACACAGGTCTTCCTGCATCTGCAGCCTGTGAGAGACTTTTCAATCATGCAGGACTCCTGTTCTCTGCTAAACGATCACAGCTTCACTGCAAGAGCCTTGAGAACCAACTACTGTTGAAGCTTAATAGTGACATCACTGAGTGATTCTTTGGTGAAATAGTTTGTTTCTGCTTGTTTTGTTACACACACACACACACACACACACACACACACACACACACACACACACACACACACACACACAGAGAGAGAGAGAGAGTTTATGAGAGTTTTATGGGCTGCCTTGTTTTACTTCTGCCTGCAGAGCCTAATGGAAAAGTACAAAGGTTTGGAAATTTGTGTTGCTTTTGCTTATTTATTTATTAATTATTTTTTTTAATTGAAGTACTTGGATTTACTTGGATTATTTTAATTTAAGCTATTTTGTAATTAATTAATTTAAATTTATTTTATTGATTGGATGAACTCTGATTTGCCTAAAGATGTATTTTTGTCTGTCTGATTGAATGCTTGTGTTATCAAATAAATCAGACGGTACTCAACAGTTACTCAGTACTTGAGTAGTTTTTTCACCAAGCACTTTTTTACTCTTACTCAAGTAATTATTTGGATGACTACTTTTTACTTTTACTTGAGTCATATTATTATGAAGTAACAGTACTTTTACTTGAGTACAATTTTTGGCTACTCTACCCACCTCTGTTATACATATGGAGGACAGTGTTACTGACTACACTATAGTAACCTCAGTCTCATGGGTGAGAACC
This sequence comes from Crenuchus spilurus, assembly GCA_036984385.1. Lineage (NCBI taxonomy): Eukaryota > Metazoa > Chordata > Actinopteri > Characiformes > Crenuchidae > Crenuchus > Crenuchus spilurus. The sequence goes on along the minus strand of BRDA01004090.1, from coordinate 11,065 downwards.
CCTGTATCATTCATTGTACTTGAGTCATACTATCATACTGTATCCTAAACTGCACTGACTAGTCTGACCTTAATTAAGAACCGGATGCAGTTTAAGCAGGTTGGGAGAAGTTTTGCTGATGCACTTTGATGGAAAGGATTGGAACATTTTAGATGACTAATTTTTGTTAGTAAAGTTTCTAAACTGTTCTAAACTAAAGAAACAAAATTGACACAAATTTGGAGCAAACGTATTGTAGTTGCTCAGTTGCATCTGGGATAACTGTGTAAATGTGTTTGTGCTTTAACAGTTTAAAGGGTTTGTGTTTTAACAGTGTTGGGAAGGGTTAACCTTAAAATGAAAGAAAGAGAAAAAACCAGGTCAACAGTTCAAATCATTAGTCTCAGGCAATCTTTTAAGAGAAAAATCTATCCCTTTGTCCATCCTATAGCAATTCCTTCACCCTCCCCCAACTCATTAGTTTTGATTATGACCTGATCTTGTCTCAGCTGTCAGAAATTTCCCTCACTCTCATGCAGTAAGATCAAAACAAATAAGTACATCATGTACCAGCTTTTGCTGCAGTGTGCTTGGCAAAACCTGTATCAACTCATTAAAATAAACCAGTCAGTGGTGTTTTTTTGTGTTTTGTTAACCTGCATGTCCACCAACATACCCACATATACATGGAAACCTCCCATGACGTTCAAATTGTGGTTATCTATTACACAAAGGATATTACTTCTTCATTGCTGACTTTAGTGTTCAGGGATATTTATAACTATTTTTAGTGAACAGTTGTTGCTTGTTCATATCAGTGACCTTCATCCTTCATCTCAGGCTAAGTTCTTTAACAGCTTTCTTTTACAGTATCAGTAATAGTATGCTGTTATTACACATATCCCAGACCGACTGGTCTGTCACACCATTGCTTTCAAAGCCTTGTGAAATATATGATTATTATTTTTGATCATTATTTGAACACAGTTGTGACCCCGTGCAGTATCTGAACTTTACATGGCAAAAGGATATACTGTAATAGAAAAGCGCAACATTTATTTGAATAAAATATTGACTTGCTTGAAAGAAAGAATATTTTTCTTCTCCTGTGAAATTACAGTTATGGACATACAAAAATTTTGTTAGGCTATGGATGGCATTTAGCATTAAAATTAAATATCAGTAGACATTGTTGGTTGTGGAAGTGCAGCAGAAACAATAATCATCTTTAGCTTGCGCAACCAAATTAATCTAAAGTTGTATTCCATTACATATAATAAACCCTCCAAATATCTTGTCATATTCAACATTGTTTATACAGTATAACAATATTTTCACCAATTGTTCTTCTAAACAGCCTCAATACTCCTGTAAGGCATATGCTTACACCAAGTGCATTGAAATGCTCAAGGGACTGTGATTAACCTTAAGGTTCTTAACTGTTGCATAGCATCTGATGGCACTCAAGATGACTGGTGACATCGAAGCTTCTAAGTTCACTGTCTGACACAGATGAAGCCTGGCAGTTGTTTTTACAATGGGACTGGGACAAGCAGACCATTACTAAAGCTGACAGTCTATCTGTTCGAAAGACATGCCCTAATGAGGACGAGGAGGAAGGTTGGGACAGAACTTGACTGAATGATGTTTGAATTATTTCAGGGCCAATATTGGACAGGTTGAAATCATATTAGGTGAGATTGGAGTCAACTCACACATTTTGTCTGTCATAATCATCCCCAGTTTGTTATACGTTATGAGGAGCCAACACCAAATGAAAACCTACATACCAGTATTTGATACATTTTGTGTATGACTTATTAAAGACATGTACATTTAGCCCAACGTGGGCTTGGTTAGCTCAATAGTGTGGTAGTGGCACAGTAATGGTTTCTGCCACAGAAACAGCAACTAGAAGTAATTAGAGCTTTCTTTATTTATTACATAAAGAGTTGTTTGATGTGGTGGGACTTTTACTGTCACACAAGATAAGAATGAATATAATTAGTATTATAATTTAAAATGCAGTCAATGGTTAAACATGTCTTTATTTTACATGGACTTGTTAAAAATCATTTACAGCATTTGGCAGACACTCTTATCCAGAGCGATGTACAACAGTGCTTTGTTTCCATTAAGAGAATTATCTCAACTAGTACAGACAGGTTGGAGTCCAAACTACTCTTCAGTTCTGACACTGTGAGAAAAAAACATTTCTAATACCTAAAAAGTAGGAAAGATACACAATTATACACAATAATGCATTACAAAAAGAGATGTAAACTAGTACTTGTTTAAGTGTTCAACAAAGAGATGGTCTTCAGTCTTTGTTTGAAGACTGTGAGGGACTCTGCTGTTCTCATAACCAGTGGGAATTCATTCCACCACCTTGGCGCCAGGACAGAGAAGAGTTTTGATGATTGTCTTCCACGTGTCTTGAAGGATGGTGGGTCAAGCTGAGCCGTACTAGAAGCCCAAAGAGTTCGAGGTTCGAGGTGTGACCCAAGACTTGACCATTGCCATTAGGTAGACAGGGGCTGGTACATTTTTTTCTTTGTAGGTAAGCATCAGGGTTTTGAATCTGATGTGAGCCACTACAGGAAGCCAGTGAAGTGAACGCAGCAGTGGAGAACTTGGGTTGATTGAAGACCAGCCGAGCAGCTGCATTCTGGATTAACTGCAAGGGCAAAACGGCGTTGTTGCTACATTTTTTCACATTTTGAGCCAAATCTCAAAATTGTCCTATAATGTGTGTGACTGTCTCAAGCATGATTCAATAAGAATGTAACTTTTATAAATTATTTAGAAAGTCATACAGATGTTGTTGAACACCTTTGTAATTTCAAAAATTTACACAATGTCTATTTTACTAAACTGCAATCATTTTTTCATCTGTCTTTCTGAAAATATAGAAATGTTGTTATTGAACACCACTTCCTCTGGTGTGACACAGTATCCTGATTTTAAATCTAGCAATTCCACCGACTTTATTTTGTTGAAGGACCCCATTCAATTTAACTACAGAAGATCAAAGCTTATGACATATACAAGTTTTTGTTCCAGAATTGTTCAAATACCTTACTTTTTTTTCTCAGACCATTGGGTTAGGTTTTGTTCTGTTTTAATAATTATTCATTTCATATTAAATAAATAATGCAAATTTTTTTTTCTCAATGATGATGAAATTCCTGCTATTTGTATATTAGCTAAAATAATTTTTTCTTCATTTTTTATGTCACACACAAACATTTATGGTGCATAAATATTACATTAAATTTAAATATTAAATGAAATACTAAATTTCACAGTGCATAAGCATGTATGAATTTTCACTAAAGAAATTGTTTTACAAAAAAAAAAAATACTGCCTATTTATCAACTTCCCATATACATATATTTTCCATGACTTATATAGTAACACTTATGCCAACAAATAAAAGGTCTTTTTACAAATTAAAATATCACTAATCATTGTAGCTTTTGTAGGTGTATTCATAAAAATAGTCTCTGAAACATTTATGTAACATATTTATTTAAAAATTCATCTTTTGTATTAATATAAAATGTCTCTACATTAACGGTCCTTTAAAAAAATAGATGAGGATAGGTCATTTGTGACCGGAAAATGCCACTGCTTGCTATACGATTCACTCCACATTGTTTTCAAAATTAGTAGATGTAAGTGGTGTGTTTCTTTTCTGATTCTGATTCTATTATTTGCCTATCTCTGTCTCTGTCATCTTGCCACCATGCCCCCACATGGGCTGTTAAAATGTGAGATTAACTGGACATGTGCTTCAGCTGTTTTACATAAACGTCTACTAAAAAAAACGTTCAGTGATTCAAAAACTCATAATCTCAGACCATCATAAACTCAGACAACATTTTGTCCTCTGAAAAACCCTAGCATGGCCTGCCTACCCAGAATATCTAAACAAACTCATTAACCGCTGATAAAGGGTCCATTTTGAGATCCATTTAGTTCCTGTTGAGGGGATTATGCACATGAACCCTGCTTCCCTTTAACGTAAAAGAAATTCACATCTAGAGTCTAGTGTGAAATTAATCTATCAAAGGATTAAACCTGAAGCTCAGATAGAACACAGTGGGGACTTTTTGTTGCAACTGAACATCTGTTATGATATCAGTGAGATGCCAGCATGAAGTTTGTAAGTCAGACTACAACTTTCAAACTTGTTTTATCAGTGATGCAGTGTTTATCACTAAGCTTCTTCATTTAATTTTAATTATATTTAAGGAGCGGGGGCATCTCTTCATCTTTTTTTCATTAATTGGGCCTTCTCACAGAGCTAACAAATGCTAATCACTTTGAGCAGCTTAATTAGGACCAAACAATGAAGCAGAATTGTCTTTAGTCATGTGCAACTTTCAGACTCACTACAGAAAAGCTACCTAATCAAATAGTGACTGAGCTAGTCACCTGCAGTTCATTCATCAGCAATGGCAAATGTTCGAAAAACCAATGTCACCGTAAACAGATGGTGCAATTCCAGCTCTGATAGATACTGCTAGAGACAGTGACTTCTGCCACATACATTTCTTCATTATCTCTCAGAGGACATCAAGTAACATTACATGGGCCTAAATTGTTTCATTTACTTCTGTGCATAGCTCCAGGCAGTACTTAATCAGATTCATGAATAATATGGAATGGATATTCCAGGAATAGAGCACGATGGCTAAAAATAGCTTTTATTTTTGGACGTTAGAGACAGATCTAGGGAAAAGCTATGGTGAATCCTCACCAGAGTGTTTGTCTCTGTGTTGGTATGAGATTTCACTGGTGAGCTTGCAGAGCAGAATGGGATGGAGGGTTTCGGGAGGGGAAGGGTTGGAGGGGTGAAAACAGATCGCAGGGGCTGTGGGAAGGATGTGTAAACGGATATAGAATGGTCAGCTCTTTCCTGACCTTAAGGGTCAGCGTTTTCAGCACAGTGCCCTTTACAACACAGGAGACTACTCTGCATGTGGTCTTTTACCTGCAGTTTCCTGACCTGTCTCAGGGGAGACAATCTGGTGTCATTCTGACAAAGTTGTGTTACATAACATTTATGTTCATTTATAAGTGGAGTAACTAATAATGCCTAGTCATGTTGTTTAAGATTATTCGGAAGCATATGCAGAATCAGATACGCTAACTTGAGAACGTGAGCTGTAGGGTAGCAAAGTGACAGACAACATGCTGAGTGCAGTCAATGCAAATTGTGATTAATTCTCACCATCAGCATGTTTGGTGAACGATGCTTGAGATGACAAGGCGTGTTCTCATCCTTCTCTGGAGAGATGCAGCTTGACCTTTTGTTATAGATACAGTGCCTAAGAGCCAGCCTGGCAATTCAGGACACGTGCTTACAAAGCAACACAGCACAGTGTCTTTGAGTGTGTGCTTTCTGTGTTTTAAACCAGCAATTAATTTAACTTCTAAACACTTCATAATACTTCTAGAACAGTGGGTTTGAGTCCTTATCTGGGTGGTGTTGCCATGCTCTTTCTGTGTCTGCGTGGCTTTCATCTGCTGTCTTCAGTTTCCTCTCACAGTCCAAAACTTGGAAGTTTAGGTGACTTGGTCACAAATTAAGTAGATGTATATAAATGAATATTCATTAGTTGCTGATGTGGTGTTATAAAATAAACAGCAACAACAGCAACATCTAGACCAGGGGGTCTGTATCTCAAGTCCTGGAGAGGCACTGTCCAGCACACTAAACAAACACACCTGATGCAATGCATCACTTCTTTACTAGTTTTAGTGTATCTAAACAGGGACATCATCAAACTATGCTGGACGGCGACTCTGCAGGATTGGAGGTACAACCCCTGTATTAGACATTCAAGTGAGTAACATAATTATTCCCCACAAAGTCTGAATTTAACACACATACCTGGATTCCTCATTAATCAGATGTTCTGATTCCAGCTGTTTTATAGAAATACAGATTTCAGATTTTATAGATGTCAGTGTCAGCACAGATGGTTCACTCCGAAACAATATTCATGTATTTTTCCTAGAGATGGACCGATCGGCGTTTTTGAGGCCGATTTCGATTTCCGATAGCCGATACCCATCGAGGGCGGGGCTATATGCCATGCAAATCTAGGAGCAGTTGTTGGCACAAGCAAGACAAAATATGGTCGAAACTGTTTATTGCCATTTATAACAATCTCATGTGAACATCACATCTATAAAAACATTAGCAGTAAATGACCTAAATCATACAAATACAGCCAATATTGCAGTCATTAAATTTAGATTATTAATAAATTTAAAACGAAAAATACAGTAAATGAAATAAATACAGGCAAAATTTCAGCCATTAAATGCAGATCCATGGTTATTTTACAACGAAAAAACTGCAACCATTAAGTGTATAATTATTTTAAAATCAAATTTAAATTAAAGTAAATTAAAAGGTCAGTACTAAAATCATTAAACCTTTAACCTGTAAATTATACAGATAGACAATACTGCAATTCTAATCATTAAACCTGCATTAATGATTATTAAACGAAAAAAATACATTATCAAAGTCAAAGTGCACCTATTAAACATAGACCCTTGTTTTAAAACGAAAGCTGCAATCATTCAATGTAGATCTTGAATTATTATATGGGGCGAAGCATGCGCCCCATATATTGTTCTTCGATTTATTATTTTTGTTTTTATTTACACATTTTCGTCGTCTAACTCGTCCCACAGTTTTCGAGCTATCGACACGGTTCAAACGCCAAAACGTGCGGTTTGGTCGGGAATGGTGTGCTTGTATTTTTATAAGGGATATGTTCATCCCTTCTTCCGCTACACTCGTTTTTCGGTGAAAAAAAACCCCATTCATTTCTATGGAATGAATTCTTTCCACGGCCGTAACTCGGTCAATTTTCGAGCTACAGACACGAAATTCGCCGTGTACGGGGCCCTTCTCGTACAAGGACGGACCACCGGCACTCATCCCTCGCTTTTTATCACTCTTTCAATCGTCCCTCCATTCATTTTAATGGTAATTAGTTAGAGTGCGCTAGAGTGTGGGAGCAAAAACGCATTAATCAGAAATTCTCCAAACAACTCCCTGTAACTTTGGGAGACTTTTGCCCATAAACCCCATTTTACTCTTAAAATGTGGGGATTTTTCCTGACTATAATCTGCCAAAAAATCGTTTCGGTCAATCAAATACTTTTTGAGTTCTGACGATTTGTTCGGGACTACGCACCTCTAACTCTCCTATTCACTCCCATGTTAATTTCAGAAATCCTGCTTTGGCTTTTTCCGTTTTTCATACTTTTTTACATCGCCACAACTCTGGCATCCCTTTGTGTAGCGAAAATTTTTTTTGATCACAGCGATTACCAAGGGGTCCTCTCGCCCACGATGTTTTCAGTTAAGCCATAGGGGCAACATTTCGGGAGCTACGGGCATTTGTTCGGGGGGTGCGTTTTCACTTTTCTCAAGCTTTTGGCAGTTAAGATTGAATATTATGGCTCTGTCTGTGTCTGTCTCTCTGCAGGGGGAGGGGTCATGCAGGCAGGCACATACACACAGACACTCTCTCTCCCTCGCTCACTCACTCACTCACACTCAAGCCCATACACACAGACCCTCTGTCTCACACACACCCTTACTCACTCACTCACACACACACCCTAAACACACACGTACACACACCCTACACACACACACACACACACACACACACATCACACAAACACCATCACCCACATCACACAGACACCATCACCCACATCACACAGACACCATCACACACATCACACAGACACAATCACAGACATCACACAAACACCATCACACACACATACATACACACACACACAGCATCACACACCATCACACACATCACACACACACCATGACACCATAAAACACAGCATGATAGTCCCGACGGGCACCGTTCGCCCCATATCCACAGTTTCTTCAGGAACTGCACATCTCTAGTGTTGTTTTTCTTCTTCTTCCGCCAGATTTTTGTCCTGCTTCTTGTCCCACAGTTTTCGAGATATCGACACCATTCCAACTACAGATTGTTCGGTCCTATTTTGTGATCCGAGCTTCTATACAGAATTATGATTGGATGCATGGTTTTCCTAAAAACTTTGTTAATCTGGGAATTTTTTCCCATTAAGAATAAATGGGGTGCAAAAATACATGCTTATCTACTGTACTTCTGCTAGACTGGTTCACACCGCTTTGGATACACTATATCAGGGCAGGCCCCTGACCACAAAATCACTGTTGTTTTGACTCGCACTCATTTATTTGTCGTTTTATTTCCATCCTTTCTTGTCCCATTTACTTCCATTCATTTTCAGTCATACCAAATTCCAGGCTTCGTTTTGCCCAACAACCACCAAAATTAATATACTACATCAGGGCAGGTAACAGAGCTCTATTGCAGAGCCATACTGACCTACACTCCTCTTTTTGTGATGTTGTCATCCCTCATTCCTCCCATCGACTCCCATTTATTTTCACACACACTTAAGCCAGAGATTTTCAGTGTCTTGACAGCCACCAAAATTGATATAATCCATCAGGGCTTGTAACATAGCTCTAGTGCAGAGACATACTGACCCGCACTCCTCTTTTTGTCATCTTTTCATCCCTCGTTCTTCCCATTCACTCCCCTTCATTTTCACATACATACATGGCAACCACCTCGGATACCATAGCAACAGCTTAGCAACCACCATGGATACCATAGCAACACCTTAGCAACCGCCACGGGTGCCATAGCAACAGCCTCGGGTGCCTTAGCAATCGCCTCGGGTGCCATAGCAACCATCTTGGGTGCCATAACAACCGCCTCGTGTGCCTTAACAACCGCATCGGGTGCCATAGCAACATCCTCGGGTGCCTTAGCAACCGCCTTAGGTACCATAGCAACCGCCATAGGGCCAATAGCAACAGCCTTGGGTGCCATAGCAACAGCCTCAGGTACCTTAGCAACCGCCTTAGGTACCATAGCAACCGCCATTGGGGCCATAGCAACAGCCTTGGTTGCCATAGCCAACGCCTTGGGTGCCATAGCAAACGCCTTGGGTCCCATAGCAACAGCCTCGGGTGCCTTAGCAACCTCCTCGGGTGCCATAGCAACCGCCCTGGGTGCCATAGCAACCGCCCTGGGTGCCATAGCAACCACGTTGGGTGCCATAGCAACCGCCTTGGGTGCCATAGCAACCGCCTTGGGTGCCATAGCAACAGCCTCGGGTGCCATAGCAACCGCCTCGGGTCCCATAGCAACCCCCATGGGTGCCATAGCAACAGCCTTGGGTGCCATAGCAACCGCCGCGGGTTCCAGAACAACAACCCTGGGTGCCACAGCAACAACCCTGGGTACCACAGCAACAACCCTGGGTACCACAGCAACAACCCTGGGTGCCATAGCAACCGCCTCGGGTACCATAGCAACCGCCCTGGGTGCCATAGCAACCGCCTTGGGTGCCATAGCAACAGCCTCGGTTGTCTTATCAACCGCCATGCAACCACTTAGCAACACCATAGCAACCACCACAGATACCACAGCATCACTTTATAAACCAACTGGGATACCTTAGCTTGTGGGCCATGTTAGCAATGCGCAAAATCCCGCGTTTCCTTCAGGAAATTCACTTTTGTAGTTGTTCTTCTTCCGCCAGATTTTTTTTTAATGCTTCTGTTTTCAGTTTTTGAGATATCGACACCGTTCCAACTCCAGATTGTTGAGTCCGATTGCATGATCCGGGCTTGTATACAGAATTTTGATTGGACGCAGTTTTTCTGAAAACTTACTTAATCTGGGAATTTTTTCCCATAGAGAATGAATGGGGAGCAAAAATGCATGCTCATCTACTGTACTTCTGCTTGACCAATTTGCACCATTTCGGATACACTATATCAGGGCAGCCCCCAGAGCACAAATTCACTGTTCTTTCGACCTGCAATCATTTATTTGTCGTTTTATTTCCATCGCTTTTTTTCGTAATTGACTTCCATTCATTTTCACCCATGCTCACCTACTGTATTTCTGCGTGACTGATTCGCAACGTTTCGGAGACACTATATCAGGTCAGGACCTGGAGCAGAAATTCACTGTTGTTTCTACCCGCACTCGTTTAATTGTTGTTTTATTTCCATCCCTCATTCGTCCCATTGACTCCCATTCATTTTCACATACAGTTAAGCCAGAGAGTTTCTGTGTCCTGACATCCACCAAAATTTATGTACTCCATCAGTGCAGGTAACAGAGCTTTAGTGCATAGCCATACTGACCCGCACTCCCCTTTTTGTCATCATTTCATCCCATGTTCCTCCCATTGACTTCCATTCATTTTCACATACACTCAATCCACAGAGTTTCTGTGTCTCAACAGCCACCAAAATTGACGGACTCTATGAGGGCCGGTAACAGAGCTCTAGTCCAGATCCATACTGACCCGTACTTCTCTTTTTGTCATCTTTTCATCCCTCGTTCCTCCCATTCACTCCCATTCATTTTCACGTACATACATGGCAACCACCAGCAATCAGGTGAGGAGTACAAAGATAAGTGTGTCATGCCTACAGTCAAGCATGGTGGTGGGAATGCCATGGTCTGGGGCTGCATGAGTGCAGCAGGTGTTGGGGAGTTACGTTTCATTGAGGGACACATGAACTCCAATATATACTGTGAAATAATTAAGCAGAGCATGATCCCCTCCCTCCGGAAACTGGGTCGCAGGGCAGTGTTCCAGCATGATAATGATTCCAAACACACCTCTAAGATGACCACTACTTTATTGAAGAGACTGAGGGTAAAGGTGATGGACTGGCCAAGCATGTCTCCAGACCTAAACCCAATAGAACATCTTTGGGGCATCCTCAAGCAGTAGGCGGAGGAGCGCAAAAAGTCTCAAATATCTGCCAGCTCCGTGATGTCGTCATAGAGGAGTGGAAAAGCATTCCAGTGGCAACCTGTGAAGCTCTGGTAAACTCCATGCACAGTCAATCAATCAATCAATCAAAATTTATTTATATATCGCTTTTTACAATGGACATTGTCACAAAGCAGCTTTACATAATCAGTATCAGACATTTTG
>BRDA01004089.1:13531-42591 GCA_036984385.1 Crenuchus spilurus | reverse complement strand
CTGTGTCTCTCTGTCTCTCTCTCACTCTCTGTGTCTCTCTCTCTCTGTCTCTCATTGTCTCTGTCTCCCTGTGTCTCTCTGTCTCTCTCTCACTCTCTGTGTCTGTGTCTCTCTGTCTCTCATTGTCTCTGTCTCCCTGTGTCTCTCTCTCACTCTCTGTTTCTCTCTCACTCTGTCTCCCTGTCTCTCTCTCTCTCTTTCTCTGTCTCTCATTGTCTCTGTCTCCCTGTGTCTCTCTGTCTCTCATTGTCTCTGTCTCCCTGTGTCTCTCTGTCTCTCTCTCACTCTCTGTGTCTCTCTCTCTCTGTCTCTCATTGTCTCTGTCTCCCTGTGTCTCTCTCTCTCTGTCTCTCATTGTCTCTCTCTCTCTCTGTCTCTCTCTCTCTCTCTCTCACACACACACACAGCCCTCTCTCTGCTTCTACCGTTGCCTAGCAACATTGTTTTCTCCAGAAAGAAAACAGAATATTCTCTACTGTGCTGATGTATGAGAGAGAGAGAGAGAGAGAGACAGATAGACAGATATAGAGTACTGGTTGTTAGTATTAGCTGGTGTGTGTGTGTGTGGTGTGTATATGTGATAAGAAGTGAGTGTGTGTTTACTGCAGTGCCTCATAAACAGGTCGATTTCATAATGAAACACATTCAGCTTCCATCTATCGATCTATCGTCCTTCTCTCTATCTCTGTCCATCCTGATCAGGCCCGGTTCAGTCTGAAGCTCTGCTCATAATTCAGCAGAAACAGGAGAGGGAGGGGATACAAACAAACGTGTTGGTTCAGAATCTGTTGATACGATGTCGTGCTACAGGAGTTCAGATGTAATACACTGATATCCTGTGATACTGTAAGTAAGGTGATATACTGTGATCAGGTAAATCTAATTTTGGGGAAAATGTCAGTGGTGCATCCTTTCAAGACATGTTTCTGCTGGAGTCAGAGTCTAATGGCTGAAGTCAGATTACAACACTGCCATCTAGTGGTCGGCAGTGTAAACACAACCTGAAATGAATCACCAGCTCACACTGGATTAGTTTCTCAGATCAGATCTGCTGAGATGACTGTTCACACTGTTATTAGTAAGAGATCAGATCAGATTTGTCTGTTCACACATCACAAGTTTGTCTGTTTGGATTTCTGTGGTAACAGTGCAGGCGTCAGTATCTACAGCCACACTGGTCACATGACTTCAGAGTTGCCAGGTTTGTGGTTTTCCTGCACAATTATGTTTTTTATTGTAATGCATTGATGGATAAAATGTCTGAGTGTTGGTTTTTGATAAAAACAAACATGTGAACCAAAAACTCTTACAGGAAGAGTAGAAAAACAGCAGTGTTGGTGCTTTAGGTAGACTTTCTAATATTAGAAGACCCCAGTGAAGGATCTGAAAATATAGATTAGAGTAAAATAATAATTGTGTTTTCTGAGGTCCAAGGTCAACGCAGCCGTCTACCAGGAAGTTTTAGAGCACTTCCTGCTTCCTGCTGCTGACCAACTTTATGGAGATGCAGATTTCATTTTCCAACAGGACTTGGCACCTGCACACAGTGCCAAAGCTACCAGTACCTGGTTTAAGGACCATGGTGTCCCTGTTCTTAATTGGCCAGCAAACCTGCCTGACCTTAACCCCATAGAACATCTATGAGGTATTGTGAAGAGGAAGATGTGATACACCAGACCCAACAGTTCAGAAGAGCTGAAGGCCACTATCAGAGCAACCTGGGCTCTCATAACACATGAGCAGTGCCACAGACTGATCCACTCCATGCCACCCTGCAGTGCTGCAGTAATCCAGGCCAAAGGAGCCACAACTAAATACTGAGAGCTGTACATGCTCATACTTTTCATTTTCATACTTTTCAGTTGGCCAACATTTCTAAAAATCCCTTTTTTTGTTTTAGTCTTAAGTCATTTTCTAATTTTCTGAGATACTGAATTTGGGATTTTCATTAGTTGTCAGTTATAATCATAAAAATTAAAGAAATAAACATGTGAAATATATCAGTCTGTGTGTAATGAATGAATATAATATACAAGTTTCACTTTTTGAATGGAATTACTGACATAAATCAACTTTTATATCACTCTGTGATTGACGTGGTCGTTTTTTTGTTCCATTGCGTGTGATGCGAAAAGGCACTTCAAAATCTGATTTGAGCAGCCGGAGCATCCGGACTGAGACGGATCTGTACAAATCTGATTGTAATTGAATTTCAATCCACCTCCAAATGTGACTTGGATCATATCTGAGGTGGTTTTTGGCTGTCTAGATTAAAAAAAAATCTGGATACAATCTAGATATGCTAAAAAAGTGAATTGAGCTAACAGACTTAATATATACAGTAAAGTAACTAAATCTTTAATGTATATAAGCTCGTGTATTAATACTTAGTGCCATCACCGGCCACATTTTACATGTTATTTTTGTTTTGAATGCTTCTTAAATGTTAAATTCAGTAAAGAATCAAGTCATTTTCACTTTGAAATGTAATAAAATGTAGTTTAATCAGAGGGGCACTAACTTTGACACACCTGTGTCCTGGCTCTGCAGCAGCTCATTCCAGAACTCTCCAGCTCAGTCACGTGGTGTTTAGGCTGCCAGCGTAACGTTAGCTGTCCCAGGCGGGGAAACACACACCGGTCAGTAACGCAGGAGAAAAGAGGGCTGGAACAGCATGGCTGACCTTTCCGCTCACTCAGGCTGTGTCCAGCACAAAGGCCTGCAGGCCACCGGGGAGAAAAACACAGGACAAACCAGCAACTCTACAACCCCCACGGACCCCCCAACAGCCTCTAACGGCCCAGACCGGGTTTCAGAACCTCTAGAAACCCAAACTCAGCTTCATCTCTCAGACAGAAACAGCTCAAATGGAACTATATCAGTATGCTAACATGAGTTCAGCTCATCAGGTTGTTTATAGTTATAGTCCACATTTGAATACTTATATTCATCATGCCAGTGTTTGGTATCTCAGCATCATACTGCATCAACATACCAAAAAAGCATCAAATAAAAACACAAACTTGCTGAATGAATGAAGATGCAAGATGTTAACACATCATATAAATATAATGATAACAGAGCTCAAATGAAGCTGATACACAACTACTTACAACAAAAAGCAGCTGTGATGCCGTTTTTGTCCACTGGAGGCAGTGTTAGCTACTGCTGCACTGTGTGGCTTCCTCACAAGGCATCTAGTCCCTCCCACCTCACTACTTCTACAACCGTGTAAATATGACTTTAATATCAAATTTCAAATGATCATATTAAAACTAGAATAAAATTTCAGGACACAACGTTGGACAAAAGCAAGAAACAGCAGTTTTTACTGATAACCAACAGTGTACACTTAATATTCAACACTTATTATATTAACCACCAAAGCTTCTACAAGTGTCCTGTTTCTTTTTGCAGATATATCCAAGTCCTTTACTTAACTAAAAGTACTACTAATCTAGTAAGAAATTATGCATTAATTAATAATTTTTATAATAATTTAAAATAATTTATATTTAAATTAATTTATTAAATATTTCAAATAATTTAATGTATATATTTACGATTTTTTTATATTTATAATTAAATAAATATTTGTTTAAAATATGTATATATTTTAGTTTATAAAAGTATGTCCATAAATGTACTTAATGTTAAATATTTCTTTACAATTTCTAATTAATTTATTTTAAAAGATTAGATCATTAAAACGGGAAAAACTGAGCTTTTTGGGACTTTTCTCATAATTATGATAACATGCTTAATCTGTTTAAAGGCTCCTCCCTTTGGTGAGCTTTACATTTTAACATTTTTAGCAGAGCTTAAAATCAACACTATTTATTCATATTCTATAAGATGTTTTTGCCACGGTCAATGTTTAAAGTAGCCCAAAACCAACACAAATGAAATCTGGCCCACAACCGCACTTGCAGAGTAGCCAAATTAAGCACAAAAATCGCAAACCTGGCATCTCTGCTGCTTTCAGGGACTAAAACCTGTGAGAGTAGCCAATCACGTCTTTACACCACCTTCCCGCCCCATTTCACAGGTCGCCGTATAGAATTGCCTGATTAAAAATATGTAAATAAAAAGAAAAAAATTGGCCAATAAATATAATTGTCATTAAAATGCCTGTTTTGAGTAAAAAGTACAGATTTTTCTCAAATCTGAGCAAATGTAAAAAATACTCCAAGTCAAAATTCATAAAAAAAAATAAATAAATAAATAAAAAAACACCTATTCCTTTGAAAGTGGCCAACATGGACATCAATATTCAATATAATTAAATTAAATCTATCCTGAAGTAGTGCAATATGGTTTAGGACACAGTGAGTTTAGGATGACTGTGAGCTTCAAAAGTACTTGTGTAGCAGAATGCTGCGTCGGCCATCTTGGATCAGGAAGTGCTGATCTAGAATCAGTTTTATAATAATATGAGAGTAATGAGAGTCGTAAATAGAGAAATCAGTTCTAAGATCAGTTCTACCAGCCCTGTTGCTGTCTGAAGTGGCTTTTATTCAATATTATATAAGTCATACTGTCTCCTAAACCACGTCTGTGACACCTTCATTAACTTCTCGAGAAGGTTTAGCGGGCTACTTCGGTGGCTACTGAGTTCTAGTGTTTGTTAGCAATGTTAGCCTCACAGCAAAATTAGATCTCCAAGCCTGTCTTGGCTGATGGTTTACTCCTCTAGCAACAAGCTTTGATGTGCAGCACTGCCTCCCCTCCAAACTCCAAAACTCACTTATGCCCACAAGCTGGTCCAGATCTGTCACTACTCTCATAACTCTCTTCACAGAGCACTCCGCTGGCAAACGCACACACAGTCATTTTTACACCGAGGGGCTGAGGAGACGCCCCGTTAAGCTCCGAGTGTGTGTGTGTGTGTGTGTGTGTGTGCCGAGATTCTCCAGAGCTCCATCTGGAGAGGAGAAAACACACTCCAAACATACAAGCACACACAGGGAACCAGTCTGTTAGCAGAGGCCTGCAGCGCTGCAGACATCTCAGCATCTTCACAAAAGCAAAAGCATCTTAAATGTAACGTAAATATATCTGATTTATCAACAGCAGCTCAATATAATAACATTTATCTAACTAAACTAATCTTAACATCTATCTGAAGGTTAAAAACATCTTTTTATGATTGAATCCCTAGTAACTACATTGGTATCCTTTAACCAGTCATATCAGAATATTACCACCACCTACCTAATAGTGGGAATAACCACTGTGTTAACTATTGTGGTGATTACGGACTCCCTTGTTGCTCTGTGTTCATTATACAGGTGCTGGTCATAAAATTAGTATATCATGAAAAAGTTGATTTATTTCAGTAATTCCATTCATCATGATTATAACTGACAACTAATGAAAATATCAAATTTAGTTTCTCAGAAAATTAGAATATTACTTAAGACCAATACAAAAAAGAATTTTTAGAAATCAATTTTGATACATTTTTTGTATTGGTCTTAAATAATATTCTAATTTTCTGAGATACCGAATTTGGGATTTTCATTAGTTGTCAGTTATAATCATCAAAATTAAAGAAATAAATATTTGAAATATATTAGTCTGTGTGTAATAACTGAATATAATATACAAGTTTCACTTTTTGAATGGAATTACTGAAATAAATCAACTTTTTCAGCATATTCTAATTTTATGTCCAGCACCTGTATATATGCACAGAGAGCAACAAGGGAGTCTGTAATTACCACTGAGTGGACACTCAGACACAATAGTGGTTATTCCCACCATTAGGTAGGTAGCATGATGGCTTCTCAAAAAATACCACCTAAAAGGCTTGATGGTCACTAGTGGTTTCCTCACTTGACCTTTACATACCAAGATTTCCCCTGACTACCTCAATCTTTACATGATATTTTGATCTGTAGATGGTAAAAGACCTCAATTCTTTACAATCTTACACTGAGAAACACTGTCTTTAGACTGACTGACAGTGAACCACGACTCATCATTGCTTACAAAGACTAAACATTTGGTTTACACAACTGCCAAAGATAGTATCTTCAATTCACAAACAATTAAAAAGTAGAATTAAGTGAAAATGTGATGTAATGCAGTAGTAAAGGTGCCTTTGAGTGTGTTGCTGGCATCAATTTCTAAGACAAATAGAATTAAGCTTGTCTGTGAAAACATTAAAAAAATTATGTTACTTTGTTTTAATTAGGGCTGTCAAAGTTAACGCGTTCTCAATTTAACAAAATAAAAAAAATCAGTGCCATGAACACAAACTCTATTTGGCACTGCGAGTCATCCGTAGTTCGTGTTGAGACTTGACTGTGCGTGGCATCTCTCATTAAAAGTGGAACCTTGACTTATGAGTGACCCAACTTGTGAATTTTTCAAGATATGAGGCGTCGCTGGGTAGATTTTTTGCTTTACAAAATGAGCCGAGATCTGAGTTACAAGCGAGCGAGCTTCCGCCACCCGCCACTAGGAGACACCAGTGAGCGTAATTGCAGAGATCACTGCTGACACTGCAGAGAAGAAGTTTGTTCAGCTCTTTGTAAACAAACGTGTCTCACTCATTTTCTAAACATTTTGAAATGGAGGAAGCAACAAAGTTCTTTGGACAGGATTTTCAAGTGAACATGAGGAAAATGTGCTGAAAAAGTCACTGAAGAAGATCTTTAATGTTAATACATTTAATAAACCTGTTTATTTCTTTATATTCTCTTGTGTATTATGTATTATTTCATACATTATTTGTTATTTATAAAGTATATTTTCTTATTTAAAAATATGTCATTTGATATACAAGCAAATAAAGTTACAAGCTTTGTCACAAAACAAATTAAACTCGTAAGTCAAGGTTCCACTGTATTAACATATAAAATATAGTATAAGGAAAGTGTTTACAGTCTTTTTTTGTTTTAATTTTTGCCAATTTTTATTCCATTCCCAATGTAGCAGTTAACCGTTAAAAAGCAGTTAAAAAAAATTGACTTTCCCCCTGGGATAAATAAAGTTATCTATCTATCTATCTATCTATCTATCTATCTATCTATCTATCTATCTATCTATCTATCTATCTAACCCCAAGTGTGTACAAAGTAAAATGTCTTAAGTAAAAATGCATTAAAACATCTGTCTGAACAAGTCAACCCAGTTCCCTTATAAAGGTGCCTATATCTCCTTATTTCTGCCACCAGTGTCTCGTCAAAATTCTAATGAAACAGTTCAGATTCTATCGAGCTATTCTATAGTCTATGGAGATAATTTATGCAGTATGATCTGCATTAATGAAAGAGTGAACTAGCGGCTGAAGTCATTTTTCATTGTGAGAAGACAGGTCTGAAAGCATTCTCCTGGTGGTGATAGTAGCAGGGTTTGTGCCAGCTTTATCGGTCTCTCTCCATCCATCAGCCCCCATTTGGCCTGACGGGACGCCCCAGATAGACCCGCTCTGGTGGACACGGCCATCAGTCTTTCTGCTACCAGAGCACTGGGACATTACAGCGAGAGGTGAGACGTGAACAGAAGAGCATCCAAACCAAAAGAAAGACGGAAAATCCGAAAAGAGAAAAAGAAATAAAGAGGATGAAGATTATAAACAGTTTTAAGAACTGCTGATCGCTCATACTGGCCAGAGTTTAGTCAACTTTTATACGCTGTCATGTATCTTGTTTACATTTGTGAGTTATTCCACACTTTCATGAAGAAGTGATAACAATTCCAAACTAAAACCTTAAAAACAACTGAAATACATTTAGATGTAAAATCTCCATGTTTGCATAAATGATACAGAAGCTGAAACAATTAGAAGAATCATTAACGAGCCTTTAAGAAGCCTGAAGAGCTGAGCAGAAGACAGGAAGTTCTGGAGACGTGGACAGAGAAGTGACCAAAATGCACTTCCCCCTAACTGGACATCCACCTAACCACCAACTGCTCCCTGGGCACTGCAGCTAAGGTGGCTGCCCACTGCTCTGGGTATGTGTATGCTCAATGCCACCTATTGTGTGTGTGTATGTGACGAGAAACAATTTGACATTTTAGAGACAGAAACTGGACGTGCTGATGATGATGGTGCTGGCACTCAGCCCCCTGACCTCTATATTCTCTCACTGCTGTGATCTAAACCAGACAGAGCTAATCCATCACAGAGACCAGCCACCTGCTCACAGTCAGAAGCTTTCACACTGATGTCTGTGATATTATCTCTCTCTGTCTGTGAACGAGTGATTATAGAGCGCTTTAACTGACTGCTGCTCGTCCTGTACAGGTCAGTCCTCAGAAATAAAAACAGATGGAGGGTCTGGATATGAACAGAAGATCAAATACATGCTTTTTGGGGAATTAACAGTGACTTACTATTCGCTTCAGTTTCATTAAGAACCAAATTAGCAGGCTAAGACGCTGACACTATGACCAGAGGATCGCGAGTTTGAATCCCGGTCATGCTGTTTGCCAACAACTGCCGGGGCCCAAGAGAGCAAAAATTGGCAGTGCTCTCTCTGGCTGGGTAGATGGCGCTCTCACTCTCCCTATCACTCTCACATTACAATGTCTGCTGGCTCAGGCGTGTACTGATTGGTCCATTCAGCACTGGGAATCCTGCGCTTTCCTATGAGTGTGCTGGCTCCCCAGTGATGGTGTATCAGCGGTAGTTAAAAAGAGGCAGTTGCTGCATCACACGCAATGGAGGAGCCTTGTGCTTGTCTTCACCCTCCTAGTGTCAGGAACAGTGCAAAAGTGATGGGGAGAGGTCTAACAAATGAGATGGGCGAATTGGCTACTACTACATTGGGAAAAGGATAAAAACTGTCAAAAAATGAATAAATAAAAAAATATATTTTAAAAACTGAACTAAAAGAGACATGGAAGTATTATTGAGTAAATGGATCCAGCAGAACCAGACTGACACTCAGCAGAACAAGGACGAAGGATCTGAACAAGATCTTTATACCATTTATCCCTTCAGTCAAATGCTACAAAGAGGAAAAGTAGAAAATTGATGCCTGGTGGAGGCTTTTGACAGACATTTGGACAGATAAATGGATCCTGGACGAAATCAAAGCTCAGATAACCAAACTGACCTCTTATTTTGGAAGAAACAAGATGGATGGATACAATCAAAGGAATCAAGCCTGAAGACCAAAACAGAAGACAAGATGTTCTGGAGAAACACCAGTTATATGGTCACCAGGAGTCAGAATCAACTTAAGGGAACTCTGCTGTGTTTGATCTTTATTTGTCCAACCCTGGCACTCAGCTTCTCTATGTGATGATTGGTAGAGCTCTTGAAGGTCTTCACCAAACTGCTAATACCATCATTGTAATGTGTGTAATGGTCATGAGAAGGGAAGTCGTTCTGCACAGTTCTCTCTAACTCAGTTATTTTCTGCTCTTTTTTATTGTGAATAAACTGTAAACACAAAGTTGTGAGTTTGGTACTTTAATAGTTGTAAGAGTGATTTACGGTAGTAGCATCTCAGAAACCGATGACTATGTGGGATGTTCTAGAGCTGCCATAGTGAAGGTGTACTGAGAATGGATTTTGAGACATTGAGTGCCTCCCAAAGGCATAACAGTTGTGCCCTACGGGCCATGGAGGCCAACAACAACTCCAACAAGTGGTTCAGAGCAAACGATGCAGTGGTCCAGCTAACCTCTATAATGAACAGGAGCAATAAGGAAAATGTCAGGGATCACTATTGAGTGAACACTCCAAACCAAGGGTGGTTATTCCCACTCAGGGGTGTAGCACCAAATTTTGGGCCCTGGGCACAGTCATTTGCAAAGGGCTCCCTCTCCCTTCCCATACTATCCTCTGGAAACCCCCATGGCTGGTGGAGGCCCCGCTAACCAAAGAGAGCATCTGGTAGGTAGGTAGTATTCTGATATGACTGTGCATATGTAATTCTGTGCCCAGTTCTGCACCCACATTTGGCCCAAATACCACCATGGAATGATGGTGACTCACTGACTTTTACTTTTCCTGTACTGTTTATATATACACTAGTCTGAGAAGTGTATTAATGGCATCAACAACTCAGTTGCTAAAAAGGTACCATATGTTGGACATTACATGCTTCAATTCTGAGAAACAAAATGTGAAAAACATAAAAGTGAAAATAATAAAAAAATAAAATAAAAAGTCATACAATATTTTGACTGCGTAGTTTTTTTAGTTAGAGTCATTATTTGCTGAAAACTTTACGTGAAATGTAGAGTAATACATAGGATGAGATGCCATTAGCGAGCTAACCTGTTAGCATTAGCGCTATATTTGCAGTGTTACTTCATTGACTAATAATACAAAAACATTAAAATAGAAACATGTAAATTAGCAGATATATGTGTTTGAAGAACAGGTAGCCTAACATTAAGATAAGAAAGTGAAAACTGGAAGGCAAGAATGCTCAAACACGGACATTAGCTGCGTCCATCTTCCCAAACCTAAATGTGTGTTCTCCTCTACTTTCTATCCATCATCCTCTTTGCAGAGTTCAAAAAGGAAAGTAGAACATATCAGGGACAAAAACAACCTCAAATCAACAATGCTGGGATTGCGGGCGGCTTTTAAATCTCTCAATCCTGCAGGAAAGCCCGTGTAGACGGCCTTCAAAATGACGCCGGAGCGGTGAGGTGTCAGACTCAATCATTCAGCGGCTGTGTTCATCTTTCTGTGTGCTCACTCTGCTCATTTCTTGTTATTAATTCATCTGCGGCACCACTCCAATCTTTCCCTTTCAGTCACTTCACATAAACCTTATCAGCGGTGAAGACTGTCTAAAGAACGTCTCAATTCCACCAGCTTTATAATCAGCAAACTGCGTTTATTTATCTATCTGTCTGTCTGTCTGTCTGTCTGTCTCTCTAGGTGGGTAGCTAGATATCATTTAACAATGTTCACTTACTAGCTAGCTAGAAAGCATTCAACAATGTTTACATACTAGCTAGCTGGATAGCATTCCATAATGTTTACGTACTAGCTAGCTGGATAGCATTCCATAATGTTTACACACTAGCTAGCTGGATAGCATTCCATAATGTTTACACACTAGCTAGCTGGATAGCATTCCATAATGTTTACATAATAGCTAGCTGTATAGCATTCCATAATGTTTACATACTAGTTAGCTGGATAGCATTCCATAATGTTTACATACTAGTTAGCTGGATAGCATTCCATAATGTTTACATACTAGCTAGCTGTATAGCATTTCATAATGTTTACATACTAGCTAGCTGGATAGCATTTCATAATGTTTACATACTAGCTAGCTGGATAGCATTTCATAATGTTTACATACTAGCTAGCTGGATAGCATTCCATAATGTTCACATACTAACTAGCTATGCTTTACAAAAGAAACAAACATGACTTGGCCGATCAACTATAGTTGGAATAGAACTGTACATTTGAATTATGAATTTCCAAACTATTTTAAATAAACAGTAAAATTTTAATAGTGTTTAAAGGGAAAATGTCATATAAAAACGCAAAAAACAAGGGCAACGACTCTATGCATGACTTGATGTAGAAAAATATCCTTATGCTGCACACAAAAACATTTTCTGTAAATGTAGTATATTTTTAGATATTTACACATTTACATTCCCAAGTCTGTAAAGGAATGGTTCAGCCAGAAATCACATAGTTATATATTTCCACTTACCTCACATCAGCTAAGGCACATATATTAGAACTCAGTAGTCACCTAAATAGCACTCTGAAGTGCCTTAAAGCTCATCCAGATGTTAGTGAAAGTCACAGACTAGTGGATGTGGTTTAGGACACAGTATGACTTACACTGAGCTTTAATCAATAACAAAAACTTGTGTAGCAGAATGCTGCGTCAGCCATCTTGGAGCAGGAAGTGCTGATCTAGAATCAGTTTTAGTGATGATGAGCATGATAAATACAGAGGAATCTGATCTAAGAACAGTCTTCTACCAGCCCTGCTGCTGTCTGAAGTGTCTTTTATTCATTGTGTCACTGTGACACCTTCACAAACATCTGGAGGAGCTTTGAGTTGCTTCAGAGATGTTTTAGTGATTTTTCTTTACAGAAACAACTGGGATATTTAGGTGACTACTGAGTTCAAGTGTTTGTCTCTTGTTTCTGAGTCAAATGTTCCTTTAAAGTGCCAATATGGTAGAAAAAAATCACTTTTAGTTTTACATAGTATGTAAACAGCGACAAATGTTCAAAATGTACCATTCATACAAATGTTTCCAGTTCATACAGGCCCCATAGGAAAAATAAGCTTGAAACCATCCTGCTTATAAACTCACTGTTTATGTGATGTCACAAAAACAAACTCAATTATACAGCCTATAAGACCTCAGTCCAGTCATGTTAAACCCTGCGCATTCACAATGAAGTTATAAGGAGTGTTTCAGCCTGGACTGCTTTTTCAATGAGGCTAAATGCAGGGCGGCCAATCTGAACAAAGATAATTTACATCATATCAGTTTTAAAGTCACAGTTACAAAACAATACAAATATTAATAATCGGTATCTGCCCTGGAGAAACCATATCAGTCGACCCCTAGTTGAAACACAAGGCTGTGTTGTTGAATCAGCCGTTCTACACTCCTGGAGAAGATCTACAGTAATGGTCTCTGAATGGGCTGTTGCCTTTAAACTGCTTGCAGCTGTACAGCACATTAAGGAGGGTGTTAATGACATAAAAATGTTCCCAGGACATTACACTTAACTGAGACACAGTTAGAAAGCAGCTTTTTTCTGTTTATGCTGGTACCTTGGCTGAGCAATAGTCAAATAATCAAATAGTCTGAGTAATAGCCAATGTAATCATTCAGTTTTACACTGCGTCTTCACTACAAGCCAGCATAAGCACTTTGTTTAGCAAACTATAGCATCAAAAAAGGGTTTTTTAGCTCGTAACAATAGAAGAGCCCTTTTTGATCCTATACAGAAGTATTCTATATAGAACCTTTATGGAGCTATAAAGCACAATGTTTTTGCTCTTGTATAAATTTAATAGAAGATTCTTTAAAATATAAACAATTTAAAGTAGAATTGCAGAGCTCACTTCACTAAATGACTGGCGGCCATATTATACTATCAAATAACTGTATTTATTGAGTTACTTCAGCTAATTTAAACAATTCAACTTCAGTCAAAGCATCAAAATGGTATTTGTCCATGCAGAGGTGATGAGGCTTGTTCAAATGTTTTATTACTGGAGCCCTGAGTGGCTCAGCAGGCTAAGACACTATGACCAGAGGATCATGAGTTTGAATCCCGGTCATGCTGTTTGCCATCAACAGCCGGGGCCCAAGAGAGCAAAAATTGGTGGGTAGATGGTGCTCTCACTCTCCCCATCACTCTCACAGTGTAATGTCCGCTGGCTTAGGCGTCTACTGATTGGTCCATTCAGAGCTGGGAATCCTGCGCTTTCCTCTGAGCGCGTTGGCTCCCCAGTGACGGTGTATCAGTGGTAGTTAGAAAAGAGATGGTGGCTGCATCACACGCAGCAGAGGAGGCTTGTGCTTGACTTCACCCTCCTAGAGTCAGGGACAGTGCAAAGTGATGGGGAGAGACTTTAGAAGATGGGATGGGTTAATTGGTTAGTTAATTGCAAAGTGCAGTTCAGAGAGAGATGCTCTCTGCTTGCTGACAGACACTCAACACCAGAGCCCTTAAGAAAACCAGTGACCAGCTGAACTTAGTGAACTGATGACTGATGAAAGAGAAAGGCACTAACAATAACGACCAATTGGCGAACATCACAGGAAGAAGGGGAAAGGATCCAGCCCTGCGGCAGAGCCGCTGAGCCACAGGAAACCGCCAGTGATGCGTCCTTACACTACGTACTACTACCACCAAATGTAAAGAAGCAGGAGGGAGTGAGCTTAGTTTGGAGACCACTGTTGAAACTGTGTCCAGTGTCCAGTTTATCTGGTAATGATGATGAAGTGATCTAAGATATATGACAGTTGTTTACATGATGACATCTTAGACCAACAGTCTTAATGATGGACAGGAAAATGTGGCTACTGCAGATTAAAGCTGAAGAGCTGCTGGTGGGGAATGTGATGGTGAGGAGTTGGAGTAGAGCTGCTGTTCCTCCATGTCCAGACGAGCCAGTTGAAGTGGTTTGGGCATCTAGCTAAGATGGTGAGGTGCTCCGGGCTTGTCCAACCAGAACGAGACCCCGGTGAAGACCCAGGACATGCTGGAGAGATTATATCTCTTAGCTGGCTTTGGTATCCACCCATATGAGCTAGAAGAGGTGGTGGAGCGTTTCTTTCACCCTCCTGAGTTTTTTTAAACAAGTTGTGTGTGTCAGCTTAAAGACGCTGAATGCATTCATGAGAAGGGGTGTCCACAAACTTTTGGACATGTAGGAGAACCTTGCCAGTGTCAGTTACAGCATGGCTGCGTCCCTGCCAGAGAGATTTTCAGCGTAAAAAAAAAAAATTCCCTCCACGTGTCAAAACTCCCCGAGTCATCATGGCCCCGGCTGGTAAGAAGTGCCACTTAGAATGATCTCCCCAAAACATGCCATATCCAAAATGGCACGTTCCATCATACAGAATCAATTTCTCCAGGCTGATTCCAGGCCTGACAGTGCCGAGAGGATCATGTTACTGTTCCATTACATTACAGCCAAGCTGAGGCAAGTGGATTTAAAGAGACAGATGGAGAAGAATCCATCTGCATGTAGGCCTGATATGATCATGGCCATCGTCATATAAATAACTGCAATTAATAAGACTGTGTATAAGTAAGAACGAGTCAAAATGACATGTACAGGAGTTATACATATGTATATACAGTATGTATAGTGATATTTTAACATTTTTTATATACAATTTTAGGAAAACTTTAAGCGGGCATCTTTACACTACTTGTTTCTATGTGGAAGAGTCTAATGGCTGAAGACAGATTACAACACTGCTATCTGGTGGTCAGGGGGTTAAATACAACACAAAATGGGCCACCAGTTTTTATATATAAATGAATTCTTAAAAATTCATACTGTGAACACTGACACTGATAATAATAATAATAATAATAATAATAATAATAATAATAATAATAATTTCAATTTATAATATAATATATGACTTCAGTAATGTTCTATAATGTTCATATGATCCACACAGTCATTCTGACAGACTGTAATACTCTACAGGAAGTGTAGGGGGCGATATGACTTCTATTGCTTATATAAAAAGTGCTCTATAATGTTCTATAATGTTCATATGATCCACACAGTCATTCTGATAGACTGTAATACTCTACAGGAAGTGTAGGGGGCGATGTGACTTCTATTGTTTATTTAAAAAGTGCTCTATAATGTTCTATAATGTTCATATGATCCACACAGTCATTCTGACAGACTGTAATACTCTACAGGAAGTGTAGGGGGCGATATGACTTGATATGAAATGAGCTACTATACGTGATACCATATGATTGAGTTGTATTGTGGAGCTAAAAATAACACCATTGATCACACAAATGCATAAATCCTCTAATAACTGCATTACTTTACATTGGGAGTGTAGACTCTTGGAGAAGATTTGGTGACATTTTTACAGAAATTAGCTGTTTAGGTGACTACTGATTTCTAGTGTCCATTTCTAAACTAAATAATCAAAGTTTGTACTGTGAACATGTGTTGGTTGACTCCATGTGTGGTTAGTGGATGTATGATTTCTGGGTGAACTGTCCATACACTTGAGCTAAAATACATTTATGATTCAAAATAAAAGTCAACAACGCAACGTAAATGATGTAAAGCACACTGACTCGCCATCCTGCAGACTTTATAAATGAAGTCATCAGAAACGTGAGCTCTTTAAAGGATCCCATAGAAGTCTTCTCTGAGAGGTGAAGAGTTTATTAATCCCTGCTTCACAAAGAAAGAGTCCATTCAGCCCAACACCGGCATGTGTGTGCCAAGGTTACTGCGGCCCGCCTGTCCACCAAACACCACCATATTTACCCCATCTGCAGCCAAACAGCCAGAACTGTCCTTATTCTCCACATATCCGCATGAGCTGCAGATTACAAATCTAAATTTACACAGCTTTCCCTCAGGCTGAAGCCAAATACACTGCTCAAAAAATAAAGGGAACACTAAAATAACATCCTAGATCTCAATGAATAAAATATTCCAGTTGAAAATCTTTATTTATTACATAGTGGAATGCGTTGAGAACAAAATAACAAAAATAATCAGTGTAAATCAAAATTATTACCCCTTGGAGGTCTGGATTTGGAATCATATTCAAAATCTCATACCACCCTCATGGAGTCTGTTTCTGACAGTTTGAGCAGAAACATGGATATTAGTGGTCTGCTGGAGGTCATTTTGCAGGGCTCTGGCTCTGCTCCTCCTGGTCCTCCTTGCACAAAGGAGAAGGTAGCGGTCCTGCTGCTGGGTTGTTGCCCTCCTATGGGCCCCCTCCATGTCTCCTGGTGTACTGGCCTGTCTCCTGGTATCTGCTCCATGCTCTGGACACTGTGCTGACAGACACAGCACACCTTCTTGCCACAGTTCACATTGATGTGCCATCCTGGATGAGCTGCACTACCTGAGCAACTTCTGTGGGTTGTAGACATCACCTCATGCTACCTCTATGGTGAGAGAACTGACAGAATGCAAAAGTGACCAAAACATCAGCCAGAAAGGATGAGAACAGAGAAAAGGTCTGTGGTCACCACCTGCAGAACCACTCCTGAATAGGGGTTGTCTTGCTAATTGTCTCTGATTTCTACCTGTTGTCTGTTCATTTGCACAACAGCAGGTAAAACTGATTCACAGTCAGTGTTACTTCCTAACTGGACAGGTTGGTTTCACAGAAGTGTGGTTGACTTGGAGTTACATTGTGTTGTTTAAGTGTTCCCTTTATTTTTTTGAGCAGTGTATATACAATTTTATTATTCTCATGCTTCCAGTATTGGACACAGTGAACTTATTTGATCTGATTTTCTTATGAATGTATACATTTATTATGTATTACTATTATTATTATTATTATTATTATTATTGTATCCATTTACTTATTTAATAAAGAATAATAATTATAAAATGTTTTTATAATTAGATTTGATATACAGTGGAACCTCGGTTATCGTTTGACCTGGTTATCATGCAATCCGTTTGTTGACGACTTTTTTCAGGGAAACCTTTTCCCAGTTATAGTTCATTCACCCGGTTTTCATCAGCATGCTCATGTGACTCACCGCACATTTTATAAAAACAAAGCATCCACCCACGTGTTCTTCACTCAACCACACATTTATTGTTCATTCTGGCAAAAAAAGGCTCAAGAACCACCAAAATAATAACGCTACAAACTAAAACACGTCACACTAAAGCGACAGCATGACAACAGGTGCGAAAACAAATAGTGGCCAAGAACTGCTTGGGTACAAAAGGCTACTGGCTGGAACACACCGGCACTCTCTAAAACAGAGCGTAAACCTGCAAGAGTGATGTTAAATGTTTATTTGTCCATTTCATTAGTCTTTGTATTTATTTCTCATTGTGTTCTGTATGTAAAACTATAGTTATTCTATATAAAATATATTTTTGCTCATATTTTGGAATGTCTGGAATGGATTAATTGGATTTACAATATTTCTTATAGGAAATATTGCTTCAGTTATCTCTCGGTTATCATCAGGCACTTTAGAACAGATTAATGACAAAAACCAAAGCTACACTGTTACTGTACATTTTTCTTAGGATTTTATGGTGAAACTGAACATACCTAAAGCCTGTATTTTTTCATTTTTTGACATTTGTCACTTACTCATCATATAAAACACTAGCCAGGCTTTAAACGTGTATGGCATGGTTACACTTATCATATGAAAAGTAAAAGTAAAATGTATCTAACTTTCTTGTTCACTTCCTTTTGCTGTCTTTGCGTCGCGTTGCGTTCAACACACACACACACACACACACACACACACACATACATATATATAATGTCATACCCCCACCTCGGACTGTTCACTTACTCACTCATACTTTCCTCATAGCTCGTGTTTACTATAGAGGTTATCTGGTGTGGTGTGTCACTGCTGGAGTAGTTGTTCCTCTCTGGCATCAATGGCTGGTGGGCACCACTGTTATGTCCATGAGAGGCACTTGTTATACTACAAGTCTGTCTCAGTACACCTTCACTACGGCAGCTCTAGAACAACCCACAAATGTAATTGTTTCTGAGATGCTGCCTCCACCATCCTTCATATCCTGTCCTTTTTATACAACAGTAACGTCATGTCCTTTACCCATGATGATCTGCTACAACTGACTGGTATGCTCACTTCATAAGCCAACTCTGTCACATGACATCTGTGGTAATAATGTTCTGATATGACCGTATATGGGAGCCATTCTGTTACTGAGTCACTGCGGTGACTATTGTACAAGGTTAATAGATATTAAAATGTTGATGGAGTGGAATACACGAACATAAGGCTCCAGTTTTTCCAAGAACTGTCGATACACTTGAGTATCACAATATTGTATTTTGTGATATTGTATAAATAATCAAACGCACTATGGATTTTAATGAATAGTGTACATGTATACATTGGTGGCTCATTGTGTTTAAACCTCCAACCACTAGATGTCAATGTTGTAATATTCAGCCATTAGACTCTTCCACTCCAATAGAAACAAGAAGCGTAAGCTGACAGATTTCCTAGAAGTAGAGTTAAAATATCACCTTACTTACAGTATCACAATATATAACAATATATTATATCAGAACTCCGACATCATGATGAATATCATATCAACAGGCTGTTCATGAACATCTGTGTGGAATAATAATGAAGACTCAGCTTTGGAGCCTCTATCAGTCATGGCTTGGAATTAGCACACAAGCCGCCCACACGTAACAGTAATCAGTCTAAAGAATCAATGCACGTGCTGATGGGAGAAGACCACCCTAAAGAAGATCTCCACACTGGGTAAAATCCGTCCACATCTTTCACACATTCACCTCATCAGGTGCACTATTGATCCATTTCTCTGAAAAGCTTCAATTCCCCTCCCACTCAATTTCTCCCATTTCTCCACCTTTTCTCTCTCAGCTAATCCCCGTGTGACCACGTTTCACTGCTCAAGAAACAGAAAGACAAACCTGCCATTTCACACAGCCATGATGAACATACCCAGTCCACGACAGCCAATCACAATGAGATGCTCCTTCTCCCCTTTCCTCCACACCAGCTCATTTACTGAAACATGAAATATGATTTTCTCCAGGAGACAATTCACGCCCAGATGTGATAAGCCTGCTGCAGATGCTCTCTCCCACGAGTCCAACAACAAGAAAAAGGCCACTCAGATCCATGCAGGTGGTCAACATCCCAGCATCAACCGTGGACAAAACATGATCCAGAGCACTGAACACCAGCAACCTGCTCAATTGTAAATGCAAAATGCAAACTCCAGCATTACTAATGCAGCAGCGCAGACTGAACTACTGGACAAATGTGACTGCACCTGGTTTATGGATGTTGTTTGCTGTGACCCATCCATTGACATTTAACACTAACAATACTACACTGTAATAATATATTATATACTATACTGTAGTAATAGTATTATATAATGTACTATAATACCATTATATACTATAATAATAATAATAATAATAAATACCCTGCTGTAATAATAACATTATATACTATACTGTAGTAAACTGATTTCAGTCAAAGGTCCATTTTCCCATCATTTGTATGTACCTGTAAGAATTGGAGCTTGTTTATTACCTTGTCACCACTGATAAAGCATCAAACATCATATTAAAACCACATTTGTCATATTTAAGGTGTGCAACCCCGGGTCTAAAGTCTGATTTCAGTGTAAACAGGCATTAAAAGCCCCTGTGAGAAGCTTACCGTGAGATTTTAGGTGCCTGTCGAGCTCCAGTCCGCTCCTCTTCAGCTTGTCCTTCACCACACGCTGCTCACACTGTTATATTTTCAGAGGCGCTTCGTCCCGCCCCTTCGCTCTGATTGGTTCACACAAATCACCAAATTATTAGCAAAATATGCAGATTTAGGAACAAAACTACTGTACGAATGAAATGTTGACTCGTTGATTTCAACTTTTAGCCTCAATCTGGCTTATATAATTAACCATTTCATGCATGAATGATAAAATAAATCTAAAAGCTCTTTTTCATCCTTTCTGTAGATTTTTGATACAAAGTGTGCACTCGTGCACTTGAGTACTTAGCCCGTAAGGTGATATCCTGTGTAAATAAAAATAACGTGGCCACTGCTTAATTAAGTAATGTGTGGGAATGAGTTACTGCATGGCAATGGCTTAGTAAAGTGTTCCCATGCCTTAAATATTGTGTTACCACACATTATTAAGTCATGGCCAAGATTTATTGTTTTTACACTACATACCACCTTACGGGATCTGAGCATTCAAATACAAGTACTTTATATAAATAACAGTACAAATACAATTGCAATGGAGTAGAATAAACACTGTATATTTATGAACAAAAATCTGAATTTTATAGTTTTATATCTGTAGGATGTGTTTTAATGTTTCATAAATTTATTTGTTTCTTTTTTGCACATAACATTTTGGTATAAGTATTTTACAAAAATCCCAGAAGGAGGTGTCATCTAACAGTCATTTTTGTTTACACTGTTTTGTTTACCATTTTAAGGCTACCAGGTGATGCAGGGTGATGATTAAAAAAAGTCCACTGTAGTGGTCACCATGTATGAAAGCTTTAAACAATAAAAAGTGCCTTAAAAGGCATTGAGATAAAGGCATTTGTAACCAATGTGTTCAAAACACATTCAGTAGATATCAGTACACTGCCAAAAAGTGACCAAACTGAGTTTTAAAATGCACCATTTTATGTAAACATTAGATTTAGAAAACGACTTCCGTTGTAGGCAACAGTTCTTACGTTTCAGACACAGCCGTCAGTTTTGATTGGACGAATTGCACATCCGTCATAATCGTCACGACAAAGACAGCCAATCACAACTGAGCTGGGAGTTGTAGTCTTTTTGTAAAGACGCAGCATTGTTCTAAGCGTTAATAAAACTACATCTCCGCGGTCTCCGCCTGGCGATTCATTCCGCTGCTGGTTTTTTACAGATCCTCCCTTATTTTGTGGATTTTGATCAGAAAACTTCCGTCTTTGGGCAGAGAGAAGGCGGTTAGACTTTTTGGGAGATAATCAGTAGAAAAGAGGAGTATTTCGCTGGACAGACTACGCTCTAAAATAGCAGGTATGGATTATTAAACTTATCTTTACACAAACAGCTACAAAAGCTAAGCTAGTAGTGTTAGCGCGTTAGCAGGTTAACTTAGCTTCAGCAGTAAAGTCATTCACTGTAACCCCGATTTAATGTCTGTGTCTGCATTTACTGATGTTTTTAAATAGTTACGTAGTAATAAAATCAGAGATAAAACACACCTGAGGCCTCTTATAGTCGCTGTTTAGCTCTGTGTCTGTGAGGAAGTAGCTTAGCATTCAGGCTAGCTGTGTTAGCTTGGCTAACTGTGGCTAAATAATAATATGTAGAGGAGTAGAGAGGTGTTATTGTATTTCTTTACAGTGGGATTATTGTCACACAGAGTAGTTGCTATTTTTTTGTATGATCTTTCTTTTCTAGAAAAATTACATTTCTGTTAAATGTGATTGTCTAGAGCATGTTAGCTAATCTGATCTAACATATGATCTAATACAGGACACCTAATCTGATACACATCT
This sequence comes from Crenuchus spilurus, assembly GCA_036984385.1. Taxonomy (NCBI): domain Eukaryota; kingdom Metazoa; phylum Chordata; class Actinopteri; order Characiformes; family Crenuchidae; genus Crenuchus; species Crenuchus spilurus. The sequence continues at coordinate 20,853 of BRDA01004089.1, read as the reverse complement.
AATACATGACATCTGATACGTGATCTAATATATGACATCTCATCAAATGTACAACATTTAATACATGATCTAATATATGACCTGATTTAATCAAATACATAACATCTAGTACATGATCTAATATATGCCATCTAATACATGACATTTAATACATGACAACTAATCTAATACATGGCGACTAATATATGACACCTAATCTAATTTGACATATAATACGTGATCTAATACATAACATCTAATCTAACACAACACCTAATCTTATTTGATATCTAATATATGACATCCAGCACAGTGGTGCTTGAAAATTTGTGAACCTTTTAGAATTTTCTATATTTTTGCATAAATATGACCAAAAAACATAATCAGATTTTCTCACAAGTCCTAAAAGTAGAATAAGAGAACTCGGTTAAAGAAATGAGTCAAAATATTATACTTGGTCATTTACTAATTGAGGAATATGATCTAAAATGACATATTTGTGAGTAGAAAAAGTATGTGAACCTTTGCTTTCAGTATCTGTTGGGACTCCCCTTTACAGCAATAACTGCAACTAAACGTTTCCCCTAATGTTCTTTAACCATTTTTTTTGGAAAAACAACTTGTGTGCTTAGGGTCATTGTCTTCCTTCCACCCACCTTCTCTTGAGATTCAGTGGATGAACAGATGGACCATGATACTACCACCACCATGTTTCACAGATGAGATAAGGTTCTAATGCTGGAATGCAGTGTTTTCCTTTCTCCAAATATAACACTTTTCAACTAAACCAAAAAGTTTTATTGTGGTCTCATCCGTCCACAAAACATTCTTCCTATAGTCTTCTGGCTTGTCCACGTGATGTTTAGCAAACTACAGATGAGCAGCAATGTTCTTTTTGGAGAGCAGCGAGAACTTTCTTCTTGCAATTCTGCCATGCACACCACTGTGGTTCAGTGTTCTCCTGATGGTGGACTCATGAACATTAACATTAGCCAATGTGAGAGAGGTCTTCGGTTGATTGGAAGTTACCCTGGGGTCCTTTGTGATCCCACTGACTATTACACGCCTTGCTTTTGGAGTCTTTGTTGGTCGACCACTCCTGGAGAGGGTGACAATGATCTTGAATTTCCTCCATTTGCATACATGATCTGATAAATGGCATCTACTTTTTTACTAATCTAATGTTTTACTAATCTAATACATGCCGTTCCACATCTGGGATTAATAAAGTTTTAAATCTCAGTTTTTGTAAAATGTTTTTCCTTTTCTAGAGAATGGAAGTAATTTCCTATTGATTACACAACATGTCTGTGGAATTTGATCAAGTTTACTGAGTTTACATGGACTGTTATAACTGACACACATTTCAAGGATTTAAGGCTTTATAAGGATTTATTTAGCTCTTTGTTGCAATGGTGGAAAATGAAAACACTGGTGTGTGTAATGTTACGCTGTGTAAGGCGGACCTGAACCGAAAGCATGCTGACCTTAACTGCACTTCTCCTGGTTCAATTGCTGCAGCACTGATGAACATGTTTTTACGACTACTAATTACGATTGATAGTATGACTTACAGTGTGTTTTTAAAATTATTCTGACAAACTGTAATACTCTACAGGAAGTATAGGGGGCAGTATGACTTCTGTTGTTTTGGTGCTGTATTAATAAGATGACTTTGAATAGCTTTGACTGTTGAACTATAATAGCTGTGACCTCATATCGCTTATCTTGGATAATTTTCATTGCATTTCCAACATAGCTGGTTAACTAGTGAGCAATCATTATTACATTATTTATTTATTTATCAGCAAAGTATTGATCATTCAATTTCCATTTTGTACATTAGCACTGAGGTATTTGTCCATGAACAACATCAATAAACACTATTAATCACTTGAATAGGAGATATTAGTCCATGTAGGAGGTTGACTGTTTGACTCAGGAATCAGGTGTTGGGCGGCCTTTATTTTTTAGGCCAAAGTTGGCTGATTAGGGAGCAGTGATTAGTTATTAAATAGCCTCATGTTCCAAGATAAAGCACAGTAAAGAAAAGGACATTTCAGTGATTAAATCCTCATTTTTACATTAGCGAGGTGCATTTTTTCTCACCGCAGAATAAAATGACGTGACTTCTCCTGACCACGTGTGATATTTATGGACGTTTCTTGTATCGTAATAAAGGATGCAAATGAAAGGCCATCTGATGAATAGCCTGGAGTTCCTACCATACATCACTCAGACAGATTGGACCGGGCCTTCTCGAGCTGCTGAGCATGTTTATAGTATCCAGGGCTTGGTGCCAGAAGAGCCCTCGTTCGTCATTTAATAATTAATGTGAGTTATGAAATACTGAGAGGATGTAAAATGAGATTTAATGGCCTGCAATAAGCCACTTAATTTAAACAATGCGGTGAGGTATTTTTTGACTTTGTGATAAAGCCTGACACGTAATTAAATGTCTTCTTGTGTGCGACGGAACATAATTTCACAATATAATCATGTCTCCCTTATTTTTTTGGGGGGGGACCCTGAGGACTCCTGCATTAAGCTAATCACTTTTGTGGCAGCGTTCATTTATAATGTGGATTAAAACAGAGTTATTGTTACAGGAGTGGCTCACAGAAATATTCACCCTGATCGCTACTTTCTTCACATCAGCCAAGAGTCAAAATGTTGCTAACAAACTCCAGAGCGCAATAGTCACCATGTACCCCAGTCACTTCTATTATCACCAAAACCTCTCTTAACCTACTCACACCTCATCCAGATCTTAGTGAAGTTCTCAGCAACGTAATGTGAGATTTAAATTAAATGAATGAAAATGTAATGAAGAAAAACTTGTGCTACTAGCTGTTGATGTGATATTGTGTTATTTTATAGCTCGCTGTCAACAAATACACATGTAAACTAGTCTGTGAGACTCATCAGCATCTGGGTGAGCTTTGAGTAGGTTTACCTAAATGACTGGACTTACTTAGCCGACATTTGAGTTCTACTGTTAACAACAATAGCCTTGCAGGTCCAGTTCTAGTGAGCTTGTATGCATTTTACAACTGTTTACTCTCCACCAGAAGTAAACAATTGAATAAAAGCTGTCAATAAAGAGCCCAAATAAACACAGCTACACACTAGAATAGGAGACATTAGTGCATAAATAGGCAATAAACATGGCTAATCCCTAGAATTTGAGATATTAGTCCATAAATGACCCCAAAACACACTATTACTCATTTAGAATGAGAACAACCTCAATAAACACTATTAAACACTAAGAAAAGAAACCTTTAAGGGTCTACTTTTCACACACACACACACACACACAGAGCTTGAATCGAAATGTATTTTTAGATATTTTTGAGAGAAGCATAAATAAGCAGACACATTTTTCAGCGTGAGTCAGAGTGCGAGACTTTTTTTTCGTTCACTGATGCATTTTTTGCTATTCATACGGTAACGACATGGTAATTCCGGACATGCTAGTGGAGGATTAGTGGCCCAGGAATGTGTGAAATGCCCATTTGGTCTCTATAAACAAAGAGCGCTCACATGAACAAAGACCTCTCAAAGCTATCTCGTGAATATCCAATGTAGGAATGAGTGATTCAGTCAAATATGTCAACACACAATTGTTAAGCTTTAAAAATAAAACCACATACAATTTCTAAACACTGTAATGAGCGGTGTGTAGCCAACACCTCTGTTTATTCAGTTCGGAGCTCAAGTGTCTTTACTAGAAATATTTAGTGTTTTTTTTTCCACAATATATCAGCACATCTGAAAATGTATTTGTAAAGTCTAAGTTTAGAGCAGATTTAATCAGAATATAGATTTATGACACTCTTACTGTTTGACACTGTTGTTGCTGAGTTTGTGCTGAACTAAAGCCTGTGTAACACTTTGGGGGATAAAAGTGACTGTTGAGCTCTAATGTTGTCAACAGTAGCCTTGCAACTCCAGTTCTGAACCAAAGAAGCAAACATGTCTTAGCTGAATAACTACCTCTGAGGTTTCTGGGTAAACTGTTGCTTTAATTAGTGCAGGTCTAAAGTGAAAGTCAGCGTGAGTCGTTTTGTAGTTTTAGGGTGTTGGCTGTTTGGGCTCGAGCGTCATCAGAAAGGAACTTTTCAGGTGTTGGCTGACCTTTGTGACGAGGAAATGCAGAAAGTGAGTCATGTAACCTGGCTTTACAACACTTCTACAGATTTCTGTTTCCAGTTTATTGGCCCCACCTACCTTAGACCTTCACTCATTGGCCATTTTATTAGGAACACTTACAGTATAGCTGATCTTTTTAGGTTTACAGCTGCTGACTGTAGCCCATCTGTTGTTTCAGTGGAAAACCTGCTGACTCAGTGTTTCTTCTTCATCAAGGGTATTAATAGAGAATCTGTCCTCCTTCACTGCAGGAAGAGCTTCTGCTGTTCTGTACTAGATTTTGGAACATTGCTGTGAGGGTTTGATTGTGTTCGGATGCTGAACATCTCAGTGTGGTGAATGACATGACATTCGGTGTGGTGCTGACAAATGTGCTGCAGTTTTTACACATTGATCATCAGTGGTCAGAGTTGGGTGGCGGTTCACTACTTTAGCTGTGACAGTATGTTAAAATGTTAAATCTATACATATGTAGTTTCAAATCCTCTCCTCATGGCAGTCCAGTGTTGTTTTTAGTTCTGCTCTAAAGAATAAGAGACGTAGTATTAATGACGGAGGTAGGAAATGAAGGAAGGCCAAAGTCTTTATCGCAGAACTTTCACTAAAGGTTCCCTTTCTCATCCAGTACCAGGTTTAGTTGATCAGATCTTCCTAATGTTATAATACAAGTGTGCTGTTGAATAAATGCATGATGAGCATCAAGGAGAACATCTGGAACCAAATGTTGTTCTTTAAACTAGATCACAGCTTCAGTTTTATTTAAAAGGCTTAGGCATCTGAAATAAAAAATGTGCTTTATACAGCTATGAACACTCAAAGGGTTCTTTGCATTGGTGAAAGGGTTCTTCAGATTGATGAAGAATGTGCTGTAGATGGTTCCACAGAAATAACACCGTATCCATGTGAAGAGTTCTTTAGTGTACTTTGACCAAAATATGTACCGAAACATTTTATGCAAAAAGGTTTATGTTGACTTATCTCTATCCCTCTCTCTCTCTCTCTGTCTCTCTCTCTCGCTCTCTCCATCTCGCTCTCCATCTCTATCTCTCGCTCTCTCTATCTCTCTCTCTCTCTCTCCATCTCTATCTCTCGCTCTCTCTATCTCTCGCTCTCTCTATCTCTCGCTCTCTCTATCTCTCGCTCTCTCTATCTCCCTCTCTCCATCTATCTCTCTCTCTATTTCTCCATCTATCTCTCTCTCTATTTCTCCATCTATCTCTCTCTCTCTCCATCTCTCTCTCCATCTCTCTCTCTCTATCTCTCTCTCCATCTCTCTCTCTCTATCTCTCTCTCCATCTCTCTCTCTTTATCTCTCCATCTATCTCTCCATCTATCTCTCTCTCTATCTCTCCATCTGTCTCACTCTCTACCTCTCTATCTATCTCTCTACCTCTCCATCTATCTGTCTCTCTATCTCTCCATCTATCTCTCTCTATCTCTCCATCTATCTCTATCTCTCCATCTATCTCTATCTCTCCATCTACCTCTCTCTCTATCTCTCCATCTATCTCTCTATCTGTCCATCTGTCTCTCCATCTCTATCTCTCGCTCTCTCTATCTCTATCTCTCTCCATCTCTCTCTCGCTCTCTCCATCTATCTCTCTCTCCATCTATCTCTCTCTCCATCTATCTCTCTCTCCATCTATCTCTCTCTCCATCTATCTCTCTCTCTCTATTTCTCCATCTCTCTTTATCTCTCTCTCTCCATCTCTCTCTCTCTATCTCTCCATCTATCTCTCTCTATCTCTCCATCTATCTCTCCATCTCTCTCTCTCTCTATCTCTCCATCTATCTCTCTCTCTATCTCTCCATCTATCTCTCTCTCTATCTCTCCATCTATCTCTCTCTCTATCTCTCCATCTATCTCTCTCTACCTCTCCATCTACCTCTCCATCTCTCCATCTGTCTCTCCATCTCTCTCCATCTGTCTCTCTCTCTCTCTATCTCTCTCTATCTCTCTATCTCTCTATCTCTCTCTCTCTCTATCTCTCCATCTATCTCTCTCTCTATCTCTCCATCTCTCTCTCTCTCTCTATCTCTCCATCTATCTCTCCATCTGTCTCTCTCTCTATCTCTCTATCTCCGTCTATCTATCTATATCTGTCTCTCCCCCTGTCTCTCCATCTCTCCCTCTATCTATCCATCCATCTCTCCCTCTATCTATCCATCCATCTCTCCCTCTATCTATCCATCCATCTCTCCCTCTATCTATCCATCCATCTCTCCCTCTATCTCTCCATCTATCTCTCCCTCTATCTCTCCCTCTATCTATCCATCTATCTATCCATCTATCTAAATTATTTTTAATACAAATAAACTAATGCAGTAAAAGTATGAAGAATGTCTTGTTTTAATAAAAGTAGATTATTGTGAGCTTTGTAGAGTAAAATATTCTATTCTAAGTATTGATGTTCTTCAGGACTTGTTTTGATTTATTGAACTCAGTACACAGTTCTGTACAAATTACAAGACCATTTCTTGTGCAAAATGAACATTTTTTACATTTTTACCAAATTCTAAATAAAATATTGTCCTTTAGATCATTTATTTACAGAAAATGCTCAAAAGAGTAAAGGCGCGTTGTTTTCAGACCTTAAGTAAGGAAAAGAGAACAAATTCATATTGAATTTAAACACAAGTTTTAACTAATGAGTTCAGAAATCAGTATTTGTTGGAATAAGCCTGACTTGTACATGTTCTCCACCAGCCTTTCAGCTGTTGGGTGACTTAATTTCAATATAAAACAACTTGATTTGTCTCATAGGCCATCCATCTTTCTCTTGATCACATTTCAGATATTTTCATAGTCCATGTCTGGACATTAGGAGTGTTGGACATTGTGTTGGATTGTGTAAAAAAAATGCTTCTAAATGACTTGAGTGTCCTTAGTGGTGACGTCAGGAGAATGTTTGAATGCCAGGCAGATAAGATGACTTTGCACCAGGGCAAAGGCCTTCAGACTGCCTGGAACTGTTTGGCTTTTCCTGTAGATTTGAGACCGTGACTCATTTTTCCATCTGCAGTTGTGTGGAAATGACATGACTAAGGCATGGAGATAAGTTTTCATGTACACTGATACTTCTCATACAAGGGTACCACAGCAACAAACTAGCAACATTTTACCACCCAACAAGACTACCACAGCAACAAACTAGCAACATTTTACCACCCAACAAGACTACTACAGC